>PVIW01004706.1:0-124916 GCA_004026585.1 Noctilio leporinus | reverse complement strand
CTCCCTCCATACTTGCGGTTCTCCTTCTTCACATTTTACTCCAACATGGGGCGGTGGATGAGCACCTCACACCACAGGGCCACTGCTGAAATCTCATCAAGCTGAAACCGAACCAGAGTCGAAGCTTCTCCCAGGAGTGGCACCTTCGGACCGTCCCTCGAGGTACCTGCTCGTCTGCCTAATAGTCACCCCCCCCCCCTGCAAAGGGAGGTGACCGTCCTGAGAGGCAACAGTTCTAACCAGTGGAAGGGCCGTACGGGAACTTCTTCATTCACCGGGCGGGGCCCCGGGAGCCGTCTTCAGCCTCTGCTGCCGGTTCCCATGTCCCCAGATGGAGGCAAAGCAAGGGCCGCGGGACAGCAGCTGGTCCTCTGGGCGTTTCATGCTCCTCCCAACGCCCGTGGCTTCTGCAGGAGGAGCCGGGCCCCGCAGCGGCGCCCCCGTGAACGAGGGTGCTGGGTCCCCTGCGGTCTCCCCTGCATTTTCCAGCAGCTTCGGGGTGTGTTCCTCTGGTCTGAGCCCGTCTTTCAGCTGTCTGTCTGTCTGTCTCTGTCTGTGTTTCACACGCACACACATCTACCTGCCTACCTACGGCTGTCACGCCTGTCCCATCCACTATCATCATGTGTCACCTATCTACCCATCTCCCTCCCGCCCCCCGAGTGCCCACTTGCCTCCGTGATGCAGCTGCCAAACCCTCTGAGCCCAGAACTGGGACACAAAATCGATTTGATGCCAGGGGTCTTGCTGAAAAGGGGGCATCAACTAGGAGCTGGGGACTGCGGGGTACGGGCGGCACGTTACAGATCAGACCTGGGCTTCACCCGGGCTGGGCCTGGGACAGCAGCGTCTCAGAGCCTGGGTAGGGGGTCCTCCCCGTCCCCACCCACCCCGGGTCTCGCCTTCCTCACCGCAGTTCACGGCCCGTGCTGCCCCACGGGGCTCTTCCGAAGGGGCCTGGCCAGACGTCACAGCCCGGCGTCTCGTGACCCTTGAGTCCCCTGGCGGGAGAGGGTCCTGCTCTTTAGGTTCAGGGTGGCCTGACGTCCGTCACTGAGACAACCGGCGGTGGAGGCAGCGAGCAGGGTCCCGTGTGGATGTCCTGCCCGAGCGCCACGTGGAACAGGACCTGGGGAAGGCGCTGCCCTGCCCACGACAGGCCCTGAGGCTGAGCCCCGGGGAGGAGCCCGACCTCGGCGCACGCTGTGCTGCAGGTGGGACCCCGACCTGCTCCCATCTCTGCGACACCCTCACCTGCCGTGTCCAGCTCCCGTGACGCGCGGGAAGCGGCTGGGATGTTCTCAGTGGCGCATCCCATCACCACGCTGGACGATAAGGAGAACGGTGAACCGCAACCCTCACTGCGACCTTCAGGAGGGAGCCACACCCGACATGGGTATGTTCTTCACCTACTAAAGCAGGCGTGTGGTCACGGCGGTCACGGCGGACACGGGGAAAGGACCCTGCGCCCTGCGGGCGGGGCCGGAACTGGCGCAGCTGTTGTGGTCAACAGCATGAAGGGTCCTCCGGGAAAACCAGAACTAGCAGGGAGAACCACGGACACGGACAAGTGGGAGTGACTTTGCGGGGAGTGGGTGGGTGGGGAAGGGGACTGAGGGGAGGACCAAGGAAATGGATGGAATGCAACAATGAAATAAAATTAAAAAATACAGAACTACCATGACCCACAATTCCTCTTCCACTCCTGCGAAGGGATCCGAACCCCAATTCAAAAAGACGCGCTCGCTGCAGCACCAGGGGCAACGGCCAAGATGCGGGAGCTGCCCGGGCGCCCGCCGCGCACCAGGGGACAGAAGGCCGCGCTGCCCGCACGGGGTGGAACACCGTCCGCTGCGAGAACACGTGGCAGTTTGCAAACACGAGGGTACCCGACTGAACGAAGCAGGTCAGGCGGAGGAGAACAAGCACCAAGTGATTTATCTGACACGTGGAATAAAAGTAAATAAATTTTAAAACGCCCAAACAGAAGCAAACACAGGCAGATACAGAGAACAAACTGGCGGTCGACACGTGGGAAGGGGGGACGGGAAGGGGTGCGGGGCTGGAGGGGCACCAACTGCTGGTGACAGCAGCAGTCACGGGGTGACGCACAGCGGGGACCACGGTCCATCACGCCCGGACCGTGGGCGGTGTCAGGGGGCCCTAGGCTTACGGGGCAATTATTCTGTCAGTTGGGGAAACGTCTCGTCACCTCCTTGTGCGCCTGGGGCGCTGTAACGTTGTTTGTCAACTGTAATTGAAAAATCAGAGGAAAAATGAACACCCAGCGGGCTGGTTCGGAGGCTGCGTCTCAGGCAGAGCTCACAGCCGCCTGCAGTTCTCTTTCCGGCGCTGTGAGCATCGTGTGATCAGTGCCCCAAACGCGCAGGCTCCGGACCCGAGCCCGTGTGTTCTGACGAAGGCAGTAAGTGACGGGCCCGAGGGTGCGCGGTTCGCAGGCAGGTCTGGGCCGGGAGGTGCGCCACTGGCTGGCTCGCCCCTGTGCTCCGTCCGACCCTGCGGGGGGGTCTGCAGAGCAGCCCCCGTGAGGACGCCCACAGGGAGCCGGCAGCACAGTCCCGGCACAGGCACGCGTGGAAGGAGCCGGGATGCGCGCGGGGCTGCACCCCCTGCGCCCTGCCCACCCCTCTCCCCACTCTCAGGCCAGGCCCAGGGTGCCACACCACCAGCCCCGGCTGCGATGGGCTGTCAGGTGGAGCTGAGGCTTCCGAACCAGCTGATTTAACCTCCCCCGCTCGAGCCCCCCTGCAGGTGCTGCCCAGTCAGCAGGAGGGGCCGCCTGGTCTCGGACAGAACCCCGGGGCCACGTTCACCCCTGACGTGCACAGAACCGGGCGTCTGGGTGAGAAGGCAGCGCCTTGCGGGGCCCAGTGGGGTCCCACAGGGGTGGGACTCCCTGGAAAACTTTGTTCAGACTGAGGGGCCCCAGCGGGCACCTGGGGAGAAGTCGGGTTGGATGAAGTCCTGCTCTACGCCCGTGACCGGGTCCTGCTCAGGGTGCAGCCTGTGCGCTGGGCCCAGTGTCCCTCCAGGGCCGGACCACCGACTGGCTTCCGTTTTCCCTGCCAGGCCCCGTACCTGGGGTCACCGGCAGAGCCGTACAGACAGGGAAGGGGGCAGAAAACAGTGTGTTAGAAATGAAACATGCCTCACCGAGATCTCTGCCACGTGGAAGTTAACGCAGGACGGGCAGCACACGTGGGGGAATGGACACCTATCCCGCGTAATTCACCTTCGTCAGATGCCGATGGCCCGGCCTTGCTCTGAGGATAACTTAATGAGTGAATTCAAAACGGGGGGCTCCCCCAAGTTGTTCTTTGCTGCGTGAAGGGGGCCGTGTGGCCAGACACCTCGCGTGGGTGCCCTCCCACCACCCCGGCTGGTACATTTTCCAAGTACCAACCTTTGATCTCCCGCACAGTTTAAGGAAGAAAACCCTACAAGTTGGGATGGATTTCTAGGGAAACCAAACCAAACCTACTGGATGGCGCTGGAGAGCAAAACCAGTGAGGCCCGTGTTCCAGGCCACGTTCTCAGACAGGAAATAACCTTCCTTTGATGCTGCTCAGTAGCCGGAGGTGGGTCCTACCCGCCTTGTGCTTCTGGACCTTTTTCAGCTCCATCTGTTTATTTTCTGTCATGCAATCCTAGCAACGCAGAAAGTCAGCTCCTGGGATCAGGTGGCAGGTGGGATTTTGAGATAATCCGAGAGGCGTAGTGATAAATTCTCAGAATCTCTCCGAAGGTCGTTTGGCATTTCCTGTTCCCTTTATGAGAACGTACTACCTGGACAAGGGAGAATTGATTTGGAGGAAGAAAATAAAAAAGGTTCAGAAGTCACCCGGGGTTGAGATGCTGAAATGCGTGTGAGTGAGTGTGTACACAGGTGTGTTTGTGACTGTGGGGCATAATTTTGGGGGTGGTGCCCCCATTTTTCTAATAAATTCCCCGGTTATAAAAGTCCCAGGAGGCAGACCTTCCGCTTTCCTCCTTAAACGTGTCAACGTTGTGTTCGGACGCCGGACGTTTTAGGAAATCAAATAGTACAGACTTTATTTAAACGTTAGATCCGCTCCAGGCTGGTGAAAGTGGAGAGATAAAGAAGATCTATATTAAAAGGAGACGTAGTTCCCTAAAAGGGGGGGGGGGGGGGCACCGGCAACATGACCTTCCTTTTTCAATGGCAGATCTGATGCAAGCGCATCCTGGCCTGCAGCCTGAGTGGCGAGCCGGTTTCCTGGGCTTCTGCTAAAGGCAGGGCAGCTTTCGGTGACCCGCCTCCCTCCCAGGGCAGCAGCGAGAGCAGCGCGGGTAACTCTGCGCCCCTCCCGTCACGGACGAGCGGGGAAGCCTCCGTGGGTCCCGCCGGAGGCTGGAGGTGGCGGGGCGCCCGCTCCCTGCCTGGCCATCGCCTCCCGTCTCTGTGCCCTGCGCCCGGGGGCTGCCGGCTGACACAGGTCACAGACTCCGTCTTCCAGGTCTTCCAGCAAGACACGCAGGGTGGACAGGTATCCCTGCTTCTAATCCCCAGGCAACCACCCTTGCATGCTAGTCAGGATGGGCCAGGATGCCCCCAAATGCTGGTCACGTAGCTCAGCGTTTCACGTAAACTCCGGGCAGCCCTGCACCCTGGGGCTGTGGGACCCCAAACTCACGACTCCTGTGGGAATGAGGAACGGCCACGCTGCCTCAGCCCAGACACAAGCGTGTCCTTTCTTGTCAGGGCCCCTGGGGGACAGCAGACACGTGGCCTCGGCCCCCTGCCCGGCAGGCTGGGAGAGGCAGGCACGGGGTGGCCTAGTCCCTGAGCACCAAGCATCAGTTTCCCGCTGCGGCGCCCCGTCCACGTCGGGCCCTGTCACAGCAGAGCGGGAGGGAACCGTCCTGAAGAAGGAAGACGCTGCGCTGTGACCGGGAGAGGCCAGGTGTGGCCGCCCTGCAACCACTGCCCGGGTCCCGGGGGCCGCACGTCAACCTCACGCCGAACGGGGAAGCCAACTCCTGCGGAGCCGACAGGCGAGTGGACTGTGTCCAAATACGAGGCAGGGGGCTGAGGACGGCGGACGGCGGGGAAGGAAGCCGGAAGACGGACCTTCAGAATGACCGGCCTTGCCTAGGCGATGCAATTCCAGCACCTGCTCAACACGTTAAATGACAGCGGCTCCAGAAAAGTAAACATTTTCAGTGGAAATTTTATGTGTCAAAATGGCGTTAAGTGAAGAGGTAAACACCCAAACTACTTTAAAGAGAAGGGCCTTCCTCTCACTTCGTTGATCCCACCCCAGCCACGGTGGGTCCCGTGTTTCCGGACGCCCCTCGGCGGGACGTGAGCGTCGGGTGGACAGGAGCTCCAGCCGTGCTGACGGCGGTAAAACCTCCCATGTACCTACGGTACAAAGAGCAGCAAGTTTCCCAACGTAGGAACACACATACCTACTCCTGGGAAATATCCGTGTTTTATGCAGATGTGAGGCCGACCCGCGTCTCCGGCGCGCGGCCCTGTCCGCACGGGAGCACGTAAGTTGGTGCTGGGCGGGTTCAGCTTTCTGGAAGCCACGCCACAGAGCCCCACCCGTGCTGGCGTGTCTGCGATGGAACCTTTCAGTTGCTCTGTGATTAAAACGTGTTGGACATACTTGAAGGAGGCACTTAACACTGAATTTTCTTCGCGATAAACCGTTTTAACAAGGGTGTCGTCTACTTGAAAACCTAACAGAATGGCACCTATGTGGCACTCACTCTCCTGGAAAAAGTCTAGGAAGTGCCATGAAAAAAACACAGATGGTTAGTTGGCCAAAGCCCGAGATACGGGTATGTGGACAGGCATATGGGTAATTGCTGGCCTTTCTCAAAAATAAACAAACACATAAATAAATAAGTCTGGATGTTTTGCTGAGCATTAGCAGAACCGATTAGTGTTTTGTGTTTAATCCAGATAGGGTTAGAGGGCTGATGTGCAGAACGTGAGAATCCAGTACGTAACAGGACTGCACGCGCTGTCCCATCCCAGACCGCAGGGTCTGGGGGCTGTGGGGTTGGGGTGGGGAGCACCGGACACCCGGGAGCCCCTGGACCCCCCTCCCTGTGTTCTGCGTTCCTTCCTGCAGCCAGGTGATGGCACAGATGCGGAAATCAAGGCTGCTGCTGACTAGTTCCCTGGAGATGACCCCTGGAAGTGCATCTACTGTCATGATGGGTGTTGGGACCACAGCACTGGGGGGGCTGCCACCAGGGCCCCCTAGCGTGCGGCACTGGAAGCTCCAGGTGCCTGGGAACTCGGCCTCTGCTGCGTGGCGGGGTGGCCCCGGCTGCAGGGGACACCCAGCTCTGACTCCAATTAACCTCTCACGGCGGAAGCCATCGGGAGAGAAACATGCCCAATAGCTGTTGCAAAGACACATCTCAAAGTCATTAAGTGCGCATTAATAATCTTGGGGATGTATAATTTTGTAGGTGACAGATACTCTCTTTACAGCTGTTCTGCAGAGAAAGAATAAGTTTCTCCTCATTGAAGACTAATGAGTGACATTACATTTAAGTGTTCACATTAGATATGCTTCTTTGAATTTAATGATGGGGCAATGAGGCCGATAATTAAATACTCAAAAATCTCCACTGGCGGAAACAAAACAAACTTATCAGCAATTTTTTAAAAAAATAATGGACTCCATCTGTTATAAAATTAAAAATTTTTGGATATTTAGACAGATGACCATTGCAGCTCTGATAGCTGAGTTCTTGATATTCTAATTATTGGCGCCACAAAGTGAGTAACATAGTAATTCGGGTTGTGTTATATTTTGTTTACATACCTTTAATGTTCACTATGGAGTCATGAAGAATTCCCTATAACCCTTGAATTATTTAGTGAATAACTGTTATGGTCTCAATACCCCGCAGTAGCAGCAAAGCTTGAAGCAGTAATTGAAAGAAAAGTCATTATAAGACTGAACACTGCTACGGACAAATTGGATTATAACCATAGTTTCCTAAATCATGTGATCTTCCTGAAATACCCCCCGCCCCCAGTTTAGACCTCAGTGTGTCCACTTACCCTCCACTGGAATTCATGACCTATTTACTGAACGCAAACATGCCATTCAAGTCACTACATTTTTAAAATCTTAAAACAAGTATAGTATTCCTGGATTTTCATAATAAACCACACAGATACAATCGTTTCTTCCTCAGCCACTGTTATGTAACAGGTTTTATAATTTCTGGAAAACCTGGGGAGGAAGGCACTGGTGGGAAGCAGGTCATCAGGACCACGGCGAATCCAGACAGCACGCAGAATATTTACTCAGTTTCCCTCTTAGCTCCAGGCCTTGTCTGGTTGGGCGAATGGGTATCACTCTGACAAGTGTCAGGGAGGAACCAAGCACGGTGTCATTTCTTTAAAAGGGAAAGGGTTAAAGCACCCTGAAGGGATGAAGCAGCAAAGCACCCCCTCGTGTCTATCTTGACAGGCTTGTAATGTGGGCACAGGGCTGGGGCGCGGGAGGCTGCTGGCTCCTGGGGAGGGGGTGCTGGCAGGTGGACGGGGCCTGGGTCCCGTCGACAGGCTGCCTTAGGTTTCCCTGAGGATTCCTACCAAGAACTGGGCAGATCTGGAGGCAGTTTTCAGCTGGCCGGGGAGAACGCGTGGGCCGGAACACTACGTGCTGCAAGTGTCACAGTCTGGGGGCTCGCGATCAATAAGGAAGAACCTCCTAGATTCTTGCCTGTGTCATGAAGAATTGTCCTGAAACACTTTGGTGACGGTGGGGGTTGGGTTGCCCACTTATTCTCCTCCCCCTTGTACAGTCTCAAGGCTGAGCAGCGAACAGAGACCCAGTTCCTCACGTGGTCATGTGGAAGGAACTCCGTTCCCAAAACTCAGCCTTTGGCTGATGCGTGTCTGCAATGTTGGCTACACTTGTTTACGAGTCAGGAGGTGACCTTGGGGGCGCAAGAGTGACGTGTGACACAGGCGGATGCAGCGCTGGCTCCCGTGGTTTCAGCAGTGCGGCTGATCCGAGTCCAACGGGGTCAAGTGCAGGGTCAAGTGCAGGGTCAAGTCTCTTTCCGCACCATTTTTACCCCACGTCACCTGAAATCGCCCTGTTGTGCTCCGGCTCGCCGAGGTCAAGGGCAGAGGTCAAGGGCAGATCGATACAGCGCACGCGGCCCCGGCTGGGTGGTGCGGTCACTTAAGGCATCTTCAAGGTCACGGTTTGACCCCCGGTGAGGGCACAGGCAAGAATCCACCAAAGAACACGTGAGTGGAGCAAAAGTATTGATCTCCCTCTCCCCTCTTTCCTCCCTCTGAAGTCAGTACGTACAAATTAAAAATACACAGGACGTGTGGTCTGCGTCCTACTTAGGGTCGGCCCGGGGAGCTCTAGAGCGTGAACGTCACGGACTAGGTGCGACTGGTGGCCGTCACTGCGTCCCGCTCCAGCGTCTGCCGACACCCCCAGCGGCCGGGCTGGCCACGTTCGTGCTGTGAAGCCTGCACGGGACCCACGGGTCCCACCGGACGGCCCTCAGCACTGAGTGGGGCCCCTGGGGGCCGTGCATGCGGCAGGTGGGCACCTGCTGTGCCCGGGGCCGGGAGGAGGCCAGGGCCCCGCGCTGCAGGGTTGGGGGCCCGGGGGTGCTTGGTGGCGGGCAGCCCCGCCCGGCTGCGCTGGGTGCACGTGGAGCTGCAGGCGAGACCGTGGCAACTTGTCTGCAAGTCCTCGTCTGGCCAGGCTGCCTTCCCAGGCCCTTCAGGCTTTCGGGGGTTGTGTCTTGCGCTGCTGCTGTTTCTGTGGGTGCTTCTCTTCACCTCCCGGTCCGGGCTCCTTCGGCCCGAGGACATGGGGGCAGAAAGAGAACCCAGGCTGCCGACCATCACGTGCCCTCGGGCCTGAGGTCCTAGCCAGCCTACCTTCTTCACACACCAGAGGGTCTCTTTTACCCATTTCACGTGCAATCGGCCGGAGCGTGTTCTTTACGGTGGGCAGAAGAGGGACACGTGGTCCCTTCCCTTCTTCCTAGAAATGTTTGTTAAAAAGATGAAAACAAAAACAAACAACCACCCCCCCAAAAAAAAAAAAAACCCTGTTAACTATTCTAATTGCAGCTGGGAGGCAGAACAGGACGGATTAATACATTAGCTTTTTAAAACCTACATTTGAAGATATATTTTACAAATAATACGCACCCATCTATTGGTAATTTCAAACGCGTTGCTCTACAAGATTTCTCAGCCTCCCGTTCACACCTCCTGCAGCTGTGTGAGCACATCATGTGCCTTTAATTTGGGGGGACTCTTTCCTTGTTATTCTTCTCTTCCTCCAAATTGTTCCAAAGTGTTCATGCGGCTGTCTTGATACTTCCAAAAAAGAATGATACATTCGTTTTATTACATGGATCATGAATTCCTTTATAGCTCCTCTTCTCTCCTCAGATTGATTTTCTATGTCATTTCTCTTTCGGCATATATGAGGCACACGCCTTAATGGAAAAATTGCTATTTGTATTCTCTAGTTACTCTTTACATAGTTCGCGGTTATTTTCCTAATTAAATCTACCTTTTCCTATCACATTGTTTGCAGCTAATCGTCTTGTTTATTTTGGTTAAAATCAAGGCATTTCTCTTGCCTAAGAGAAAGTTGAGGGGGGAAAAAGCGTCCTGTGTGCAAATGTTAGTTACGCATAGTAAAAAGGATAAAGACACTCAGGGCCTTGACCAACATGCTCAGCCTCCCTGGACCAATGCTCTTTGTCAGCATTTCCACGGGGACAGTTATTCGCACTCGACACTCCTGTGTTTTCTACAGCCGCTCTCACGACACGGAAGCCGCGCTGAGCAGTGGTGGCAGATCTACGGGGCCCAACACCGGAAATATTTACCATCCTGTCCTTTACAGAAAAGTTTGCAGACCCCTGATTTTGAGAACTGTTACGAATGAGACTTCCGGAGAAGTCAAGTCAATAAACGGGACGCCCGCTGTTTCTAAAGAGCCACCGATGCCCGTGCACAGTGACCGATTCAAGAACGTGCAAGGTTCTGAACGCGTCCCGCAGGGAGAAGAGCACCAGACCCGTACGTCACCATCTGCCAGGTGGCCTCAGACACCAACAACGCAGCATAGTGATGGGATGACGGTCTCAGTTGTCCACTTTGGCTTTTGCTGGGATACAACCCTTGGTTCTCCCCACCCGGCCGCCCTGTCCTGCTTCTCGGGCAGGGGCGTCCACTTCTGTCCGTGTGCAGTTCCGTGCAGCCTGGGCTGTAACTGGTCCTTGTCCGAGGCAGCCGGACCCATGCGGACACTGCACTGGACTCCTCCCCGTGAGCACTCGGTGTCTCTGGCCTGGCTGCTCCTCTCTGGCCCGCCAAGCACGTTCGACGGCTGCACCGCGCGGCTGGCTTTCAGGAACGTCTGTTGAGTGTCCAGGCTGGGCCCACCAGCCCCAGCCCCCCCTGTTCCCGGCCCCCTGCCTCCGTGAGTGGCCCTGCGGGGCGTCACGTTGGGGAGCCAAGTGCCAAGCAGCATTGTTCGTCTGCAGTGCCCTTCCGGTCCACCTGGGCCTCCCGCTGCGTTACGGAGTTTTATTTGTTACCATTGGGCCGTGGTGTCCTTCTCAGAGTGCCTATGCTTTGAATCTTCTGGAAAATTCATACATGATCTCTTCTCCAGTGTCATCTTCTTCATCCTCTATTTTTCATCTGGGATCTCAACTTACCCCATTCTCTTAGAGTGTGCCATGTTTTCCATTTCATATTCCCTCTTTGATTCATGTGGTTCTTCTGATCTATCTTATAGTTCAACATCCTTTCTTCTACACTGTCTAATCCGCTATTTAAAGATTTTCTCAAAGTTTTTAAACTGTGTTTTTCCTTTGTAGAATAACCAAGTTTTTTGAGAGCCGTCATCCAGAAGTCAGGTTTGATGCTCTTCCTTGAAGTCTTGTCCGACCCTCTGTTACTGCTCAGGACTCTTCGCTACATACACTCCGAGTGACATTTCTTTTCTTTAGACCCTTTACTACAGTTTGGGATTCTTTGGTCAGTAGCATGATAATGCACTTGATGCGCAGCCCTCAGCAACCCCCTCGGCTTCACGCCTCTTGGAAACAGATGAGCAGAACATCACGTTGCTTCTTGATGGCTCCCTGAACCTGGCACCCATTAAGTGCTGACCAGACGTGTGAGGAAGTTGTTTGATTATATCATATTGGTTAAGGGAAGATCCTCCTGTACTGAGTGAATATTTTGGGGTGTACATCCTCTTAACCACATGGAACGAAATATATCTAAAGCTATCATATTTGATTCTGACTTTGGCCAAGACAACCATTGAAAAATTCTTTTTACTTCACATGACCCTTGAGACGACTAGAATAAAAAAGAGAATTTAAGAAACTCAGAGTGCTTTAATGACAAAATTTAGAAAGGATTCACACCATTAGACAGAACCAAACGACATGATCACGTGGCTACAGCACCGACGGATTCAGAGACCATCTGTGCTGCCATCGCAAGCTAATTAAATTTTTTAAAATCCGAGCAATTAAGAAACAACCATCAGCCTGAAGTCTGAACCAAGAGTGGTTTGCTAATAAAAACTGTAGGTATTACAAATGCCCTCAATGAGGAGGTAGCTCACTACAAGTCCCCAAGCCACGACAGCGCTGCTGACAGTGAAGCGTGGCCCGTGGGCGTCAGAGACAGGACGAGGACACTACCACCTGCAGCCACGGATCCGACTCCCCAGCTGCTCTGCTGGGAGCGAGCGGCACTTTCAGTAGTTTTAGGAGTTTCTGGAAAACCCGTCATACACTCCTTGGCTATTAAGCACCAACTAGCTGATTGAAAAGTATGGAAAACAAGAGATTTTTCTTTCTTTGATGCTGGGTGCCTAGCTTTTATTCCTGGAATGAGAACCCTCAATAAATCCATGCTGATTTTTTAAATGCAGCCATGGAGGTGCGGAAGCCGGCGTTAGCACTGTGTGCGGGTGGGGATGAAGGGTGTTCTCAGCGCACGCGGCGTGTGTGCTGCGCCGTCACACGCCTCCTGCCTGGCCCTTCTCAAGCGGCCCAGTGAGTGAAGCAGGGGTCAGCCCGCTCCGACAGTGAGGACAGGGGGACTCGCTTGGACAGTGGGTCCAGGTCACGTCATTTAGTGAGGACTCGAGTCCACTCACCTTCCTGATGCAAACCTTTGGGTTCGCAGGCCGGCGCCTTATCCACTGAGCCACCAGCCAGGGCGCACGATTCCTTTTAAGGGCATAGATGGTTTTGGCTCTTGCCCTTCCTTTTGCTCATTTCCAAGTCTGGGCCAAAATCTGGTGGCAGCACGTGGAGCAGGTGCCGGGCGCTGAGACAGGCAGCAGGACCGGCGTCCCTGGACGTGCGCCTGCAAACTGGGTGCTCCCGTCTCCGGTTTCCAAGGTAAAATGCCCCGATCCCCAGTCTGCTTCTGTGCTGCTTCTCAGGAAAGTGAGCTGCTCTCCGTGAAAACGCTGCCCGGAAGCGTTTTGTGGTCGATTTCTAGAGCCGTTTCAGCACGAGGACTCTCATCGCTGTCAGAGGTCAGGGCCGCACGTGAGGACACAGTGCGGTCCCGTCGCTGACACAGACCTCCTGGTGCGGTTCCTGCTTTGGGCCAAACTGAATGATCACTGGACACTTTACCCCAAAGTCAAGTCTCGGCAGATGAACATGTATCTTCTCTTTAAAGTCCACCCAGCGCAGGGTAACATTGCGTCACCACAGGCTTTCCACCCCGGGGGCAGCCTTGGGCCACCCGGTGGTGCCCGGTTCCACCTGCAGTGTCCGCGCAGGGACCCGGCCAGGGAGCCCTGCTGTGACTCGAAGCTGGAGACACTTCCAGGCGGCTCACCCATGAGACTCCAGCGAGCCCCAGGGTGAGGCTCAGTCTGCCCGCGACCCCCGAGTCCCCGTTCAGGGATCTTTCCCACCACAGGCGACAGGCTCCCCGTGCACAGTGCGTGTGCGCCGGGGCTGGACCACGTTCTGTTCACCATCCTGCGAGCCCACCAGGCCGAGTGCCTGGAGCGTGTCCGCTGCCCCTGGGACACAGGAGGTTACACAGGGACGGCGTGTGTGGTGTGGGACACGGAGGGACCATGGCGGGACTGTGACAGGGCGGCGCTGGGCCTCCAGCTACTTCGGGCCAGGTGCGCCCCCGAGAGCTTCAGGGACTGTTTTTAAAGAGATTATTCTATAAACTTTCCTGTGAGTCAATGTTACACCTTGGTTACCAGTGAGGAGACCGATGACCGAAGAGCAGAGAGTTTAAAGGAAAGGGCTGCGGCCGCCCAAGGGTGGAGGGGCAGCAGGGGTCAAGCCTGCACCCTGTGCCGCAGCCGCCTCTCGGGGACACAGGCGGCCGGATGGACAGCGGCATCCACAGAAGAGCTTCCCCGAGGGAGGAGGCACCCGGCCGTGAGGGCGAATCAGCCTCGGGGACAGCACAGAACACGCTGCCTGGTCCCTGCCTGTGACATTTTTCAGTGAGACACTCCTGGCCGTGGTTCGAGGGGTCAGGGACTCTGGGGAAGGGAAAGTGGAGGACCTCGCGTTCCCACCCCGACCTCCAAATAGCAGTTTCCGTTCAACGGTGCAGTTCGGGGACGGTTCCCAGGTCCTCGGTCTTTTAACAATGCCACCCCCTCCGGAAAGGCCATGGGAAATGCAACAGCATCTTCAGAAAGCGAAGACGGCATCATCACAACGACCTCCGGGGGCGGCGAGTGGCATGAGCACCGTGAACGGCGGCTCCGACGGTTCATCACGTCCCTCCTGGCGGCCACGACAAGACAGCGGCCGACGCACCGGACACCCTAGTTCAATGCAGATGTTCCCAAGTAACCACGTTTAGCCGGATGGGTCCGGGCGCCAGAGACGAAGGTGCTTCTCATGAGCAGTATCTGCCTTCCCGCCACGGAGCCACCGTGCAGGCATGGCCGGGAAAGAGTGTGCAGGAAAAGTGCCTCTCGAGGGACAAGACAGACACGGAGAGCCATCATTACACGGAGAGCCCCAGCCGTCTGCGTGCACCGGGGGGACAGTGCCTCCCTGCGCCAGGGCCCCCAGTACCACCCCGAAGGGCCCTATGCGCCAGCACCGCCTTGACCTGGTCGTGTACCGGCCTCTAACCTCTCAGTCCCCCATTTCCTGTGATCGCCCTCCTTCCCCCCAGATCAAAAGGAAAATAGCCAAGAAGTGTACAAAATGGCCCAAGAACCACCAGTGACGATACTCTGGAAAGTTGACGGCTCGCTGAGGAGCAACGCAAGGGCCCAAGAATCGCATCTTTGAGGGCGTGAAATTCTTAAAAGCTCAAGTGGCGCTAGATGAAAACCCCAAGCTCCTGGTGGTGCGCTGAGTCCAACTCCCGGAGGACTCGCACCGAAAGCCGCCCCCTTCTCCCCGGGTCCAGACCTGACTCGGCTCTCGGCGCTCGAGCTGCCTGTGAGACCGGCAGTCCCACTTTTATAAGCATCTGATTACGAAAAGATAGATTGTTGACAGTCTCCCAGGGGCGTACACGGGAGGAACGTCGCACACCCGTGTTTAATAAACTCTTGCTAACTGACCTCATCAAGTGTGGCAGCTGGCACTCAGCAGCCCTGGACGTGGATTGGCACCAAGGACTGCTTCTCACTGGGGCAGGACTAGCTCTGCCCTGCGTGTGCCCACACGTGACCACACGCACACACGCACACACGAAGCATGTTCAAGTTATGCTTAACCAAGAGCCAGCCAATTGGAAGGCACAGTAATGCAAACTAGGCTGCGCTGTCCTGTAAGTTAAATATCTCACTTGCTGTCAGCAACTCCACCCCCCTTGGTCTTGCTCCGGACCGAGCAATTATTTATGTCAAAGCCCGAAATCGATAGCGGTGTATGTATATTTCGAAGCAAGAGTATCGACAGATGGAAAACGTCAGCTCACTTAAGACAGCACCAAGAGCAGGACAATAATAAAGCCTCCTTCAGAATTGCTGGAGTCCCAGCTTTTCTTGTTCAGAAGGTGGCCCGAGTCCTTCACTGAAGTAGCTCAAGCGACGTGGATTTAGTTTTTCAATGATAGTTGAATCCAACAATATTTTACATTAGTTTCAGGGGGACAGCCTAGGCTTGGACCGTCTGCAGGTCAGGAAGGGACCTCCTGGTAGGTCTAGTCCCCACTGGGCACCACGCACGGTGTGACGGCGCTGTTGGCTCTGGTCCCTACATGGCATTTGACATGAGTCTGTCACTGCCACCCAGTCCTCCGCCCCTTTCCAGGTTCTCACTCAGCCCCCCTCCAACCTCCCCTCCGGCAACCCTCCGTTTGTTTTCCATGAGTTTCTGTTTCGTTTGTTCACTTGCTTTGCTCTTTAGATTCCACGTATAAATGCAACCGCAAGGTGTTTGCTTTTCTCTGACTTTCTCCCTCAGCTGGATACCCTCCGGGCCCACCCATGTTGCTGCAAAGACGTCACGGGCTATCATGGCTGGGCAGCGTCCCCAGGTGTGCGTACAGGCGCCCGCGGCCAGTCCGGGGCGAGAGCTCCATCTGCACGGCCGCTGGGCAAGGGGCGCGACCCGCTCCGCACCCCCACCTCCACCTGCCGCTTCCGCTGTCTGTCTGCTGGGAGTTCCTTACGGATCCTGGACATGGATCCTCTGTTGCTTAGATGTGTTGCGAACATCGCCTTCCATTTTCCCTTTTATGGCATTTTCTTAAACATTCTTCATTTTAGCTAAGTATTTTCAAATTCATCCTTAATTGGTTGCTTCTTGTACTATTCAAAAAATAGTTTCTTAGCCCAAAGTCATGAGGGGTTTCATCCTAAGTCTTTGAGGGTCGGTCGTACCCGGCCCTGGGTCTATCCAAGGCACGTGAGTGACGTGGTGGATTCTGCGCCTGCCTCAGTCGGGTGAGGGAAGGGTCTGTCCTTCCCTGTGTGTCCAGGGGCTGCGGGACGTGCGACACGTACCTGACCTCCTGCCAGTGCACGCGTGCCCGTCAGCGGTGTTTCAACATTTAAAAAACGGTGCATATTTAACTGTTTTGTAGTAAAAAAGTTTGAAAGGAATGGAGTTACAGACATGCTTGTTTTCAGACTTTGCCCGTAGACTTGGAGTGTATTGTGTGCGTGTGTGTGTCTCTGGGATCAGGCCCCTGGGTGGGCTTCCTGGACCACAGCTACAGCTCCTATTTACACGGCAGTGCACCTTAGTGACAGTGGACATTTTACAGTTTTATTTCTCTTCTGCGGGTTGTCTGCAAAGTCTGGAAAATAGCAGGCCGCTACAAACAGACCTTGGCATATGAAGATCTTGTACCCTGGAACCAGAAATACATGGATTTGCAGTACGTCCTGCTGTGCTGCAGCTGAGCACAGGAGGAGCCTGGGTGAGCCTCCCCGGTTCCTCCCGTCACCCAGGGGTCACGTCATACCCACTTCAGGGGGCTGCTGCAGCCCTTGAGTCACGGAGTAAGTGTTTAATTTTGAAAAGATTTTACTTTCTTGTATTTAGAGAGAGGGGAAGGGAGAGAGCAGGAGAGGGAGAGACACATCCGTGTGCAGCTGCCTCTCACATGTCCCCAGCTGGGGCCCGGCCGCAACCCAGGCCTGTGCCCTGACCGGGAATCGAACCGGGACCTTTCGGCTGGCAGCTGGTGCTCCATCCCCTGAGCCACGCTGGCCAGGGCTAAACACAACTGCTTACACATTAGTCCTTTTTAACCAACACAGCAACGCTTCTAAGAAAGGGTCTAGTGAAGAGAATCAGGATTGGGGAGGAGAATTTATCTTTAAAGGACAAAACCCCCCTCAAAATGATAACTTAAATAATGACTCACCCGTCATGTTCACATTCTAGACCTGTGTTGTCCCGTGTAGTAACGACTAGGTACATGCGGCCATTTACCTTTAAGTTGATGAAACACGTGGCTGTGCTGCCCGGGCACAGAGGCGAGTCCCGCCCCCCAAAGCGACTTCTGCTGGGAGGTGATAAATACCGGACACGGGCGACTGCACTACATTTACCTCTAATTCAATCACTGGTTTGCTCCAGCTTTCTTCCTGAAATGACCCATCTTTTTATTGTTTGTGACGTGTTTGTTTTTAAGTGGATCCCGTGATTAGGTTTATGGGGCGCTTACTATATAAATCATCCCCCCAAAAGCAGCAGCACCCTCTCGTTCCTCCAGAAATGGGGCTCAGGCTCAGCTCTACGCTGTCACCAAACCCTGCTGCGGTTCTCCTTCTCCTGAACGAGGCGCGGCGGCTGCAGGGGACCCGTCTGCCCACATCTCTCGGTGACTGGACCAAGAAGCAGCAAATGTATTTATAACAACGTAAACAGACTTGGAGCGAAGATGTTCAACTGCAATGTCAGCATATGACAAACTAAGAAAAATGTAAGCTGAAGCTGTCTAGTGGGGACGTTTTCAGACTGTTTCTCTGTTTTTTTAAAAGATTTTATTTATTACGTTGAGAGAGAGAGACAGGGAGGGAGAGAAGCATCCACAGATGGTTGCCTTTCATCTGGCTGGAGACCTGGCTTGCAACCTGGTCATGTGCCCTGGCTGGGGATCGAACCGGCGACCTTTGGGATCACAGGCCGGCGCCTTATCCACGGAGCCACCAGCCAGGGCTCAGTGAGGACGTTCTTAAAGCGTGCACGCAGCGCGAGGCAGCAGGGAGTAAGGGGCAGGTTCTGGGTTGTGTTTTTAGCAAAAGAGGTGATTCATGAAATGGGGGGACTGGTTACCAATCCAACCTCCCCTGGAGGAAGCACTGGGCTGGTTGCTCTGGAATTCCACGTGGGAAAAGAGAGATTTGGAGGATACAGATGTAGAAATGGCACGAGGTGAGGGTTTCGGAGATCGAGTGTGCTGAGGAAATGGGTCTCCTGTCGCAGGGAAGCAGCGCACCCTTCGCAGTGGTTTAAGCGGTGAAACTGGGAAAGGGGACTGGATGAACAAAATTGATCTTCAGATCCTAGTCACACTGGGACAAAACAGAGCTGCTGAGGAGGAGGAGAAGACACGATATAGTCACGTTAAAGAAAACGTTGAAGGGTAACTGGATTTGGACACGGTGACATTTGTAAGATGGCAGCTTTGGAACAATTCTAACCGCTCCATGCCATCATCCCACCTCTTTGATCGGAACCAGTATCAGCAATGTATTCAAATAACCCTGCGCCGCCTACCGCAAACAGATGTGTTCCTCGACTTAATCTAATTCACATCTCCCACAAAGATCATTTCATCAAATGATGTACTTTTCACCAGCGCGAGAACCGGAATTTATTATTTCGGCGATAGGATAGCTATACGCAGACAGTCATTAATGGGAAGAGAATAAAAGTAGTAACCGTGGGATGTCCTGCGTGTGCTGATGCAGTTTGAATTTCTAACAGTTCATTAGTGGGAGAGACGCCGGGTGGCGGGCGAGCGACCGACTTGAAAGCTGAACCCCGTGTTCCCGGAACACAGTAGGTGTTCAGTACATATGTGCGAAACCCATCAACCCTGCGTTCCTTCTCACCCTCCCTCCAGCCTGGAAGTACCGGGGGGCCCAAGACAGCCTGGGCGTGCTTCTTGCACGGAACCTGCACCTCCAGAGCCGGCTAATCAGCTACGGAACAGGCAGGGCGCTGCAGACGGGTCGGCACACATGTGGCTTTGAGGGAACTCGATTTACATTTTGAAATTCTACTTCATGATAAAACTCCGTGTGTGGCCGTGGCGGCCGTTAGAACCACCCCGACGCTGGGGCCGGGCTCCCTGCTGTCGCCCTGCCTTGCTTTCCTGCTCCGGCACCGGGAGTGTGTTACGTGCAACAGGTGTGTCTGCACGACGCAGTCATCTGCGGAAACTACTCTGGGGTGAGGGGCCGGTGGCTTACCGGGCGTTTTCCAGGCACCCGAAGTGATGCCCACCGTATCGGGTAAAACGTGCAAACGGCGACGTTTTCTCTCAGTTTACGCTCCGGTTAGATGGAAAACAGGGTGATCCAATGAGGAAAAGACAGAGCCCCTCCACGGCGACATCCACACGGTCCAGCTAAGCAGCCGCTTTCCGTTCCCAGGTGGGCGGCACCCGCGCGGCGCCCGCACCGACACCCGTGTTTTTATCCTCAGGTGAGAGATTGCTTCTGTCGAGTCATCTCAAAATACTGCCTCGGTTGTCATTGTTTTCTTGACATAAAAATGATTGAGAAGAAGCCAATAAAATTTGTTGCTGAAAAAGGAAAACATTAAATTAGGCCCCAACTTTCAGTAAAACAGAGCCATATGGTGCATTTAATTGTAGGCTGAGCAGATATTTGAAGTTTTAATTTGAGTGTTTTGCTGACAACATTAGTTCTACTCTCTGCCCAGATGTGCGGCCTCAACCTCAGCACCAACTCAGAAAAGCAAAAATGCAGAAAAGAAAACACCCGAACGGGCGAGCCTGATGCCTGTTCTGCACGTCAGAAGGTGTGAAGCTGAGAAGTGTGTCCTGGGTGGGGTGGGGGGACCCCGTGACCGGGTAAGGGTGCAGTTTGGGGTGGTACCTTTCGCCTTCCCCGGGGGCCTGTGGGTCGGTCAGAGGCTTTGGGAGGGTGGCAAGTCCTTGTTCTGCCAGATCATCGGCTAACCCGTCACTCGCTCCGCAAGCACCAGGCCTACTGTGCGCGGGTGACAGGACGCGCGCTGTGCGGCCTGGTGAGTGGGCCCTGGCGAGGTGCCCGTGCGCTTGGCGCTTAATGACTAGGAACTCGTTAGCTTTTGATAAATTATTTACGTCGGAGCCTCTTTTTCTTTTTCTCGAAAACGGCAAATGGAGAAAGAAACGCTGCCCACTTCACGGACCCACTGCGGTTTGAACAGGATGGGAACGTGGCGGAGAGGTGGCGCCGTGGGTTCTCGGAACGGAGCCCTCGTCCTTCCCGGCCACGCAGAGGTCCGGCGGCGCACGGGCGGCAGACGTGCACCCAGGGGCGCAGGACGACCTCTCAGCGGGGGTGCAGCGGCGGGGCCCCCCAACCACCCCCGTTTCAGGAAGTCCGTTCGCTGCCCCCACCCTGTCTCCTCCAGGACCTGGAAAGCGCCAGAGGGGGGGGGAGCGGCCCCGCACGGGGGACCAACGTCAGGAGGTACTTTGACCCTCGAAATTCAGGGTTTGGAAGAGCTGAACTCACTCATGGGAACAAGCTGCTGCCGCCGCGAACTTGACCAGCGTGTGTTCCCACGAGTCCTGCGGCCACGCCGTGTCCCAGGGCGGAGCGAACCCCGTTTGCCCCGGGCACGAATTTGACCCCCAGGGAAGAACGCGTGGCGGGGCCGCGGGGAGGGCGACCCCCAGTGCGGGACACGTGCACCCGCTGCAGTCCCGCTGCTCGTGCCCGCGGGCCAGTCCGGGGTCTTCCCAGGAGGCGGCTGGGGGGAAGGCATGTCCCCCAGCAGCCGGGCAGAAGTTTGCCCTGGGAGCCAGGGGGGGCCTCCACCGCAGTCCCGGCTCTCCTTGGGGGAGAGGGTACCAGGCTGAGGAACGGGAGGGTGTCTGCGCATCTGTGGAAGTTGCCGCCCCCCACGCTGTACGGACGCGGCTTCCTGGTCGCTGGGGGCTGAAGGGAAGCCCTGACTCTGTGAAGAGCGGGACCACGGTGGTCTTCACACAGCACAACGGCTCCCCCTCACACGCATCACGCCTGTGAATCCTGCAGGTTCCTCAGGAAAGCGTGATGTTTTCTCCTACTTGCTCTCGTGGCGCCAGGGCCCGGTGCAGTCGTGCCTGCCCGTAACATGCCCGTAACATGCACGCGCTCCCCAGGGGAATGGATCGTGCACGTCTGTCACAAGGTGCGACCCGCCTGGTTCCTCTGACCTGTGTTGTTCCTCTTCCACCTTCGCTCCTACGTACACGTGGAGAGATGAGACATGGACCCTCACATGGCCTTTGGAGCCTCATCAGACACCACGAGGCCCCGGGCCGGGTCGCAGACGCAGCGGAGACGCTGACCCGAGCCCCCAACTCGGGGAAACGTGCGCGGAAGCCCGAGTCGCCGGGCGGCTGTGGAGCATCACGGCCCCGCCCTGCACCCGGGCTCCCCCCCACGCTGCAGGTGAGCAGTCACAGCGGGTTTCCAGATAAACCGTTCCCCCAACTCTCACTGTCGTTGACATTATCATCTCGGACGTCTTCTCTGACCTCCTTTCCAATCCTTCGGCCTTGAAAGGAAGTGGGCTGCTCCAGAGACCTCGTCACAAAGGGGGGGAGAAAGTGGGCCAAGGCCGGGTGGGTTTGTTAATCACACCAACGATTAATCATGCTGCGTGGCCCTGCCCCACGACTGGGCAAAGGACCTGCAGCATTTCAAGGTGAGACAGCGAAGGAAAAGGAAAGGGAGGAAGGACGGGCGAGAGAGGAGGGAGGGAAGGGCAGCTCAACGGCTGCAGGTGAGGCCTGTGAACGTGAACTTGGCGGGCGGCCGTGTACCATGCGGGGAAGGGCTGCAGCCAGAGCTCGGGGGAGCCCCGTCCAGGCTCCGGGGACCACAGAGCCCGGCACACTGAGACCGGACAATCCAGCCACACGCCCCCGCACCAGAGCGTGACAGTGACTGTGGTGGCAGAAAACAGGAGTCTGAGGCAGAATGACTGTTCACTTTTCCATCAGAATTCACAGCCTGCCCCCTGCCTTTCCCACGCAGCCGCGGGAGGCCAGACCGGGTGGCGGGGCTCCGGGCAGGGGCGCAGAGGACGGTGCCCACGGCCGCCGGGTGGAAGGCAGCAGTCGGGAGGAAAACCGTCCAGCACGCACAGGTAGGTGGCGGGGGGTGGGGTGGGGGGGCCGGTCTGGGCCGCCCGGGTGGGGGCGTCTCGGGGCTGGTGCTGGTGACAAAGTGCCTGGGCAGCCCCCCCAGCGATCCTGTGCGATTCTGAGACCGACTTTGTGGGAAAAACGAGATTTCCCAGTTCTGCTTTCTCCTGAGAACGGACTTTCCTTCGGCATCTCTGAAAGAGACTGTGGCAAACTCTGAGATGGCTGTTATTCCGTTCGGGGTTGTTGACCTACGGGTGACATCTCCCCGCTGGAAGGATGAGAAACACCACAGGCGCGTTTCACTCGGCAAACATGAGCTGCCAGGACCACGAAGAACGTGCCTGTGAAAAGACGTGGTCTTCCCGGGACTGAGCCGCGTCCTCCGTGGGTCCCGCTGTGGGAAGACCCTGCTCGTGCTTCTCCCGGAGCGCGGCCGGGGCCGTCTGTCCGATGCCACACTCAGGGCACAGGCAGCGCCTGCGGGCACGTGTGCACGGCCGGCGCACACGTACACACGTGCCCACGTGCCCATGCACCGCAGCAATTACTGTCAATCCACTGCCCTGATGCACCCACGGTGAAGAAATTAATCAACCTGAAAATAGGGTCACGTGTCACTCAACGGTGACACCTTCTGAGAAACGCATCTGAGGCGACTCCGCTGCCTGTGACGGTCGCAGAGGCCCCTGCGCGCCTGGCGTCCGCCCGTGGCCCGCACAGCGCGTCACCACGCAAACAGCCTGCGGTGACGTCATGCACGGGACACAGGGACGTCACCAGGGCCCAGCACGCATGGAGCCACGAAGGAGACCGTGTGTGTCATGTACCCTGGCATGTCCCATCACGGTGCATCATGTGATTCACGTCGATCCCCCGTTTTCCTTTACACACCATGTTTTTTCACACGAGGAAGATCTGAACAGCGGAGTAACTGACGCAGGGTGGGAATGCGGGTGGGTGCCTGGCCACCCTGCCCAGGCAGGGACAGGAACAGGGACAGGAACAGGGACAGGAACAGGGACAGCTCTGTGGGAGGTGCAGCTGTAGACACACTGTGCGCCAGCGGATGCTCACGCGGTGCAAGTGGAACACACTCCGGGCGGCACAGGCGAGCGGCGGGGGGCAGGGGGTGTGCAGCAGGCGGCTGGCTGTGGCAGCTGAATGGCAAGGGGCCCCTCTGGGACACACGAGGGGGACAGTCCTGCTCTTGTCCGGGAGGGGGCGGCCATGCTCAGCGAGACAAGCTGGCTGCAGCCGTGAGGGTCGGTGTGGAGAGAGGGGCTGGGAGAGCGGCCACCGGCTTGCTGAGGTGAAGGGGCCTTCATGGCAGTTGCCTGCAGCAGCAGAGGCGGCTGGGGAGCCCCCGCACCGGTGGGAAACGGGGCGCAGTGTCTGCGCGGTGCCCCCCATCACAGAGGACGAGGACCAAGACAAGAGACGAGATACCAAGTGCCGCAGGGAGGGTGAGGGTCCCAAGCGGTTCCAGGTCCGCGGGAACAGTCTGGAGAAGCAGGAGGAAGAGTTGGAAAACTCTGTAGCAACTGACCAGGCGTGGAGAGCAAGCCCAACGTGACCTGGAAGGTCACCTCCTGGATGAACGCAGGAGGGGACGTGTCTCTCTGGCGGGGCTTCTGCTGGGTCCTGTTTGCACTCGGGACAGAGGCCGCCCGGAGCCGGCGCGAGCGCAGGTGTGGGCCGGGGCGCAGGGCCGCCCGCACGTCAGCCTACGTGTCACTGGGTGTCCCATCTCCCTCCTTCCACGTGCCACCGATGTGGGAGCAGAATAAACACGGCTGTTCTGTGCCGACCCAGAGACGCATCATGTGTAATCATGAAGATGATTGATGCCGGTGTTTTTCTGCTTATTTTGTCATCTGCTCACACGTTTAAATGAGCCATCGAAGTCTCTCATCTGCAAATGACCCCAGTTTCCCAGGGAACACAGTGGCTGGCGCTCCGGGGGACACGGACTCAACAGGGAGAATCTGCCAGAACGAAGAACATGTATTTGCAAGAAGCCCCGTTTGCACGAGGGAAACATGCCCAGGGAGACACCGCACCTGCGTCTACGTCTGTCAGAGGTCCCGGGAGGGGACACCAGCCGCAGGAACCTGCTGTTTGCCCCCCACACCTGCCAGCCTGGGACGCGAACACCCCCGGCCCCTCCCGGCCCTGCTCCGCCTGGGCTGAGCGCAGGGGCAGTTCCGACAGCGGACACGGGACCCCCTCCCTGCCCGCTGGGCCCGCAGTGTCTCGGCGTCCGTTTCTCTGCCACCTTTGAAAAGTAACCTTTCCGAAGATGAGAGGGAGGCAGGAACCTTGTTTCTCTTCGCGGGGAGACAGCTGCACCCGGGAGCTGCCGGGCTCGCTGCAGACGAGGCTGCTGGCTTCGCTCGGAAAAGGAGGAAGAGCGAAAACAAGGTGGTTTGTAAGCAGAGAGGCAACTTGCGCCGCTTCTCCTGTAACTGGTGCCAGGGCGCTGACCTGGCGCGTCTCAGGTTCCCGTTTGTTGGAAAAGAAAAACGCCTGCCCCTGGCTGCCCACCGCCCGGCCTGGGAGGTCTGGACTGTTTCAGGCCTCGGGGTCCCGCTGGCCACGCTGCTGGGCGCGTGTACTTCCTCCCTCAGAGCCCACGAGCGGGGCGGCTGCCACGTCCCCCTCTAACGGGGGCCTTGGTGGGCGCGGGCCACTCAGCCGCCCGTCACCTGCTGGGCCTTCCCTGCTCCCTCTGCGATTTCAAGACGTTGAAAACTTTACCACGAAATGCGTTCCAGGTGGTTAGTGGACTCATGCCGGGTGACCAGCAGATCCTAACGAGTCTGAGTTACGTTCGCCACCCCCCCATTTGTGCATTAAGCATTTTGGGGGACCCTTGGGCCAAGGCTTTGCTGGTCAGCTGCTCACCCCAGAGAAAGATGCCTGCAGGGCCTCGGGGGGCCCTGAGCCCTGACACGCAGCGAGGACGCGCGGGGGTCACAGCCTTGGCCCTGGGGTTCAGCACCCACTGTCAGTGAGTGCGATGCACCCCACAAACGACACTCAGGATGAAAGTCACCAGATCTTCTCAACGGATGCAGAGAAAGCGTTTCACAGATTCAACAGCCGCTTACGGATCCAGGAGAGTGTGTCACAAAGGCATGGGGGACAGGCCCGCAGCTGACATCACACCCCACAGGGAAAAGCTGGGCCAGCGCCTTCCTCTCCCCTCGGGGACGAGATGCGACGCCCTCAGTCACACTTCCGTGAATGTCCTCACGCATCCACGTTCTGCACGGATCACCCAAGGTCGTTTCAAGGGCTGACTAGTCTCCACCCTGAGCGACGCCACGGGTGGGTGGTACTCGCGCGTCTTACGTTGTTGGTCATTCAACTCTGCATGGAAGGCTATCAGTGACTACGTTCAAAAGAACCTTTGGCAAATGTTAAACACTATAGCAGTTTTATAAAATTTTATAAAAGCAGTTTTATAAAAATTACAGTCCTTCATGTATGTTCTTTGATTCTATTTTCCATCTGATTCCCCTGCCCAGCCACCAGGCTTTGGGTTGAGTGATGGGCTGTGTGGGGGAGGGTCCAGTTTTAGGTTTATTGTTTGGTCTTCTCCTGCCTGTTTCTTGGTTTCCCGAGCTCAACAGCAGTCAAATGAGACATCGAACTTGGTGCCAAGATGAAGCAAGCTCTCGTCTGGGTTTATCATCGAAATATCACCCCGGGGGCAGCAGCCACCCTGAGGTGAGGCCGGCAACCCGGGGCTCTGTGACCGACCGGGTTCTGTTTCCCGTGGGGTCCGGCGCACCAGGAGGGGCCGCTGTGCCTCGGACGGGAGGGCGGCAGGACCGGGCCCTTCTCCCATCGGGGTGGCGGCGAGACTCCATCCTCAGATGTGTCCTGCTGATTCCCACCAGGCGAAGGGAGCGATGTTCCGGTGATTAAGCTGCAATATCATTATAAAAGCCAAATGAATCATCATTGTGTTAATGAACTTTATCTCAGGAAAGATTAGGTTTTTGATGTTCAGCCTCTTTCAATATGAAAGAGAAAATGTATTTCAGTTCCATTTAATCAACCAGAGATGTGCATAACCTATAAAAGCTCCTCCCTGCCTGGAACCTGCCTGTGGAGCTGGGCACTCAGACACCCGGGCCTCCCCCACCCCACACACGTGGGCTCCAAAAATAGAGCCCTAGATTCTCCCATAAATCGGATCAGCTTTGTTGGTAACGAGCACCCATGGTTCACAAGTTAGCAATGGCAATTAAATACCTGAAAAATACACTTTGCCACTTAAAAGGAATCTGGAGTGTTTCTTTGGGGGAAAAAAAATACAAATTACCTTTTGAAACGTGGGTTTATGAACTCTGGGTCCTGAGCTGCCTTCTGAAGACCAGTGTCTTTCCAAATGTGAAACACTCACCCCCCCAAAATGACAGGGGCTTGTGCAGACAACAGCAGAATACTTGCATTCCTTGACTGTGAACCCCGAAAATCTGTGTTTTCTTCCCTCTGAATCACACGTGTTCTTAAGGAAACCCCACAAACTGAGTGCCAGGTACAGCTATGGTCATCCCCTTTACCCCTCCCCCACCTGGGTGCCACCGTCCTGGACGCCAACAGGAAAGGCGGCCAGACAGGCGTCATGCTGTCATGAGCTCACGCTGCGACACGGACGCTTTCAACACGAGCGAAATCCAACAAGCACATGTCCTCTGTCACCCAGGGACGTGCCCAGCCGAGAATGCAGCCGGCTGGGGTGTCCAGGGCCCGGGACGGAGCATGAGGGTGTCATTTTCCACCTACGCTTATTCCAGTGTTTTGCAAAGCCTGGTACGTTGAATCATTTTCGATGATACACGAGCCAATGTCATTTTAAATATGCATCAGGAAACGTGTATTGCTATCATATTGGAATGGGATTTCATGCATAATTCTATCACGGTAGAGAGTAAATCAAAGGGAATCCACTTTAAACTGAATCAGGAAGGTTACTGAGTAAATCACGGCATAGAATCAAATGCTGGTGAGACAAAATCATGACGCCCTTAGGGGAACGGAAGCCGCGCAGCCCCTGTGGCCGTGGGAGCTGCCATCCTGAGTCTCCGCTGTCCCCGGTCAGACTGGACCCGGGACGTGCAGGCTGGTAGGTAGCCCGGAGGTCATCCAGAGAGTGCGTGAAGGTGGGGGGCACAGGACGGGGGCCAGCTCCGCTGTGGGGTCGCTCCGGGGGAGGTGGTCGAACACGCAGCTGCCCGTCGGAAGGGCGTGCGCACGGGGCGTTTGCCGTGACTTCCCTGCTTGGTGGCTGCTCATGGGGACACGGGGACAGGAATCCCCGGGCATGCTGTCCTGCCCGGAGGGGACTAGTTGCTCCGGCGGAGAAACGCAGGAAGCGCGGTGCTGCAAGTGCCCCGGCCTGACCCCCGGGACGTGCCGCAGACGCGGAGGCCCGGGCGGCGTGGGCCACCAGCGTCACTCCCGGGGCTGCGCGACTGACGCAGAAATGGGTTTAAATGCGATACCAGGTGGGTTTCCCAGGGGGCTTTTTGTTGTACCTTAATCTAGATACATCACACATCCCAATGTACTATAAATAAGCTAAATACGTGAACCGACCTCTCCATTTTACAACTAGATTGGATCCACAAGCATCTCATTCTATTCATTTTGCTTTTTCTATTATAAATGGGGTTTGAGGAATTGGTAGGTGGTGAGTCAACGCTGATATATCCAATGTGACTATAAATAGTTCCCCATCGTAGGCTACAAGTTAACTCCAAAAATCAGGAACAAGAGGCAAAGCAGGTATTTGTGAGGGAAGCAGAAGTCAGATGGGCCCCGACAGCAGCGCAGGGTCTCCGGGTCCCCCCCTGTCTGTCAGGGGCCCTCCCCCCACCGCCACCTGCTCTCTCCTCGGTCCGCTCGCCCTTGGTGCCTCTCAGCAGCCGCCGCCCCGGGGGCTGGAACCTGTGCCCTCCCTGCTGTCACCAAAGCAGGTGGGAGCTGGGACAGGGGAGCCCTTCTCAGGGGCTCAGGTGCGAGGACGCTGGCTGTGAGGCCTGGAGTGGTCGCGGGGACCTAGCTTGTCCCCGGCAGCAGCCCGAGGCTGGAGGGAGGGCGTCGGGGGCCGGGGGCCGGTCCCTGGGAGGCGGGGGCCGCTCTGCCCCGGGGGCTCAGGGCAGGAGGGCCGGGACCGGGTAGAAGTGGAGCCCCGGCCCCTCCGCGGGCTGGGCAGGGGGAGAACGGGAGCTGCAGGTATCCTTGTCCGCAGGGTTATTTTCCCTCCCGCGCAGCCAGCGGCCCCCGGTTAGAATCGTGCTGGAGCTCAGCCCCTCGGAGGCCGAGCTGCGGAGACACCCTGGGGACCCGTCCTGCTCCACTTTCCACAGGACCTGCCTTTCGGCGCCGCCGGTAAAAGCCGCCCGCCAGCGCGGAGGTCCAGAGAGACTTGCTGCTGAGCTGGAAGCCACCAGCCATGTGGCTTTGGTGACAACGCGAGTCTGCACGTGAGGACAGGTGTTCACGCTGGTCAACGGTTTCTATGTCCTTTTCTCCTTAATCGTTGAATCTGTCCAGGAGGATGACACCCATTACCGTGTAATTGGTGCTGGTCACTGTCCACAGGAACAGTGGTCTGTGACGGGCAGCGTCGGGCCTCCCTGATGCGCGGTGACCTGCCGGCCGCCCACCGTCCCCCGGGCGGGAAAGGCGGGTGGGCTCCGCGAGCCTGTGCCGGCTGCTGAGCCTGCCTCTGGGGCGCAGGGAACAGGGTGGAAGCCGAAGGCGAGACCGGCAGCCACGGGGAACACAGACAAGAGGTCTTTCTGGGAAGAGCTCCGTCCACACCCCAGCCCGGGCAGCAGAGGGTCCTTCCTTCTGGGCGCGATGTCCTCACCCCACCGCGCGGCCGTGCCGCCTCCAGCGGCTGCAGAGGCAGCTCCCGGGCGAGAGGCGGGCAGACGCGGTCGCCCGACGCCACAATGGGCCGATGTGGACCCCGAGTCAAACACACGTGCAGAAGCGTGTCCCGAGGCAGAAGGTGGACACCGACACGCTCCTCGTGGTTTGGGGAGACGGCGCCCCGCCCTCAGGCTGAACAGACGTCGGGGCTCAGTTCTCAAGGTGCCTTTACCCTTTCATGAGAGGCCCATCCTGACACACGTGCGAGCAGGACGGGAACAAAATCGACTCGTCTCTGCGCCTGTGTCACCTCAATTCCTCCAGGCGGGGAGACGGAGCTGAAGGCCCCTTCCTGCGTCTCGTTTCCTAAAATAACCGGCCTCCAGTAATCACGCCCCGCCAAGGCGTGTTCCAGCAGCAAACCCCGCTCCCCGTCCATCGCCACGTCCGTGCGGTGCTATTGTCTTGGGTGTTCTTTAAAAACTCGCAGAACGGGCGTCCTCCGTACGGAGCACATTCCTTTGTGCCCTGCATTTTGCCCTCATTACGTCTTTGAGATTTATTCGTTTTAATTCGGGCCATTCCCTTTTTGATGACGAACCACGTGTGTTGTTCCGTGGTCCCTGGCGGGCCCCGGTGGGCAGGCTCCCAGGCGTGTCCTCGCGCTGAGGTGGACACGGAGCTCACCCTGCCTCGCGCGCGAGCAGGAGGGGCTGTCGGTAAAGACTGAAACACCTTCTGGCCGCAGCGCAAGTTTTAGGGACGGATTCACCCCCGCTCAGTACGTCTCTTGGGCAGGAGAGTTATTTCCAGCTGGTTCTTTTTTAGAAGCTCGGAGAAGTGACCCCATTCGTAAAGGAGGCCTCCTTGGAGAGGGGGTCCCCCACCGCGGGAGGGGGGACAGGGCCTGTCTTCAGAGGCTCTTCTCAACTGAAGAGGCTGGACCTGCTGACAACCTGCTGTCCACTAGGCCCCAGGGGCTCTCAGGACCGATTCTCCCCACCCCCAGCGTCTTCTGCAGCTGAAAAGAATGTTCAAGGCCCAGCTTCCCTCCCTGGGGAGCCGATCCTGGGTCTCCCTGTACACCGGGGCACACGTGCCTCATTCCACCATCATCTGTCATCTGCTCACCTGGCTCCAGCCACTGCGTCATCAGATGAGCCCGTCGGAAGGTAGAGGGAAACCCGCCCTCAACCGAATACAGCGTCAGGCTGACTGGGTGGCAGCAGGTCACCTCCTGAGGTAGCGCGTGCGGGCGCTCGCCGGCCACCCCAGGGGGCGCCCTCCCTCCCTCCCGCTGACCAGCGCGGGGACGGACTTGCCAACTGTCGCCAACCTGGACGTGAAACGGTCTCACCACGCGGTTTCACCTTGGCCCCCAGGACACCGCTGGGTCACCCTTCTCTTCACCTGCCGACGGGCAAACGGGCTGGGACATCCTTCGTTTGCATTGTTCTGCCCACGAGTTATGCTTGATGTAAATGACTGCGTGGTTAGTAGCATAACTGCCTCCAACACGTAGTTTATAATTCCTACTCTGTGTATAGTAGCTCTCATTTTAATGTCATCAAATTTCTCAACTTTTCCCTCTCCTTTTGCCCGTTGTAGGTATGTTTTTGGTTTTCTCTCTGGAAAAGTTTGAAGTTTTGCCTTTTGACTTTTAAGCCCACAATCTGCTCAGAACTTGTATGTGTGTGTTGGGCCATAAAGGGGTGATTTTTTTTTCTTTTCCATGTGAATAGCCCATTGTTTCGGCATCGTTTATTCTTTCAAAAGATTTTTAAAAAAGATTTTATATATTATTTTTAGAGAGGAGGGTAGGGAGGGAGGAAGAAAGGGAGAGAAACATCCATGTGTGGTTGCCTTTCACGTGCCTCCAGCTACGGACCTGGCTGGAGACCTGGCTTGCAACCTGGTCATGTGCCCTGGCTGGGAATCGAACCAGCGACCTGTGGGTTCGCAGGCCGGCGCCTTATCCACTGAGCCACCAGCCAGGGCTACACAGCCTTTTTATAACATTAGATGTGGGCTATCCCAGGTTCCACATGTCACCCCCTTGGCTTGGCTCCTGACTGGATTCACCTGGTCTGTTTTCTGCTCCTGCTTCTATTTCCCGTTCCCGCCCTCTCACCACAGGTGTTTGGTTATTAGGTGTTATTTTAAGAATGTTTAGCTAGTTTGCATTCCACCAAGACTCCCCTATTAAAATGTTTTGGATTTTGGTTCCTAAGCCCACCTACTTGTTTACAGAGGAACAAACTTCGGGCAGAAGCAAACCTGCCCGCCCTGTTCACACTATTCCGCACACTATTAGTGGAAAACTTGTTTCCGTCTGTAGCCCAGGAACGTAGCCCATTTGCTCCTCACTGGGGCAGCTGATCAAGCCGGTTCCACGGCCACGGAAGCAAAGATTCAGTCTAGCCCAGAGGGGAGAGAAGGGATAAGGAAAACTTTTGAAATAACAAATAATCCCATTTCTCCTCCAGATACCCCAGCCCCACTTGATCTATCCTGGGTGCTGCAGTGAGAGCTGACGGGTGCTCAGGGTGCTGTGGACAAAAACGGGGGCTCTGGGGGCCTTGTTCAGCTTTCTTCCGTCCCCTCCCTGGTTCCAAAAGCACAAAGGAAACCAACTGTCCTTCTAAGCAGCACTTTTCTCAGTTGAGATCTTGTTTCCAGATGTGTCCTCAGCTTGACTCAAATAAACTTTTACAAAAACCTTCCACCTGACTTAATCATTTTAGAAATTACTAGATCAATAAAGTGAAGGTTGTTCAGTGGCGACACCCCAGAGAAGGGCGACTGTGCCCCGTTTCCCCTGGCCATCTTCCTAGGTGGAGGCAGGGGGCAGGAACTGGGGAATCAGCAAGGCCGCCGCCGTGGCAGGTGGTCGCAACCCCTTCTCCCGCGCACGGGGCTGCAGGCCGGCGTGCTGCACCCCTAGGGGAGGGCCCTGCACCCCCACCAGGTCTCAAGTCCCCGGGATCAGGTCCCCACGGGTCCGAGAACAGCGTGCAAGCGCGGGAGGGCTCAGAAAGCTCAGCGTCCCTCCCCCAGCCTCCTGGTGGGTCACCGAGATGGAGCCACAGCTTCTCTTTCCCGAAGCACCGGGTGCCGGAGCTCGGGGCCACCCTTCCCCCGAAACTCAGAACAGACATCAGGAGGGGAGCCCAGGTCCATGCGACACCCAGGCCGCGGCTGCACGGGTGCAGGGAGGGAGGCCCAGGGCGGCCGCTCGGCCGGGGGAGGAACTGAAGTGACAGTCCAGGTGCCACCACTGGGGCAGGGCGCAGACGGCGTGGCTGCTCAGGGCAGCCACCCACTAAAGGGAAGTCGTGCACTTGATACCTGCTTCATGAACCAACGCCACCCAGGTCAGTCAACAAAAATAAGCAGATTTGATATCTGATGTTACTGATCTGCCATCTCAGAAAGAGCAGGGGTTGCAATGTTACGTGAGATGATGTTGAGATCAATGAAAACGTATCAAGTGAGGGACGAAAGGAAGGTGTAAAGTGGAGAAACAGCCATGGCGGCCGTTTAAAGACCAGAAATGTGGTGAAGATGCCGATCTTCCCTCAGATGGATGAGTACGTCCCACGTACCGCCCACCAGAATCCCTGCAAACCTGACTTTAAAACCCACACACAAACATACAAGACCTGGGATATTCCAGCAACCGTGAGAAAGACGGACCAAGTTGGGAGACACACATGACCTAACTTCACAAGGAACTGCAGCTTCGGTGATGAGACAACCCTCGAGGGAACAAATGGATCCGATCAACAGAACAGAGCTAAGGGATGGACGACCCTTGCGTGTCCGTGTGACGTTTCCGACAGAGACGGGAGACAGTCCAACGGGAGAAATCATCGTCTCCACACGGGTGCTGAGATGTCCGGACGCCCTGACAGAAACTCATACCAAACCCACGTGTTCGTGTGCGATGCACCACAGGCTTGAACGTAAACACGAGAACCATGCAGCCTTTAGAGACACGTCTAGGAGGGACAATCTGTGGCTCGATGCAGGCGATGAACGGCTCGTCAGTGGGAAACATCAAAACCATAACCGGATTCCCTCAACCCTGGGACTCTCTTGGCAGGTGGGCGCACGCGGAAATCACAAATGGGGCAACAGCGAAGGGCCCCCTGGACGGGCTCCCCCGGGGCTAACCCGGGGCCGTGGGAACCCGGTACGACCGACGGGTGGCAGCCCTTAAATGAAAGTGACCCACGACACTACGAGGCACAGATCCACAGGTCAGTCAGTCAACCAAGCAAACTGGGTGACACGGCCTCTGAGAGGAGAATGAATGACAATAAACGTGGGGTAATGACGAGACTGAAGACCCCCATCGGCAGCCGCACCGCAGGCAAGACAGACCCTCTGGGTGGGTTTTAATGAGAAGGTGGTCACGCAGCCTCCGGTGTCTGTGCCCAGTGTACTTAGGAGTGGCCCAGGGCCAGCGGCCACTCACAGCGAGGGGCTCTGGGAGGCTCCGTCTTTGGCCAAGAGAGCCAAGCCGACACCCTCGCAACGGGACAAACCGGAGTCTTCGCTTTGTTCTGGAGCCCCTGACGACACGGCCTTCCGGCTGAAATGCCCCCGGCGAGGACGCCCGACAAAGGCGCTGACCTGCGCTCCTCACCCGTCGGCGTCACGAGAGACGCGACAGAATGAGCTCCCCCAGGGTGCAGGCGGAAGGACCAGGTGGCTCCAGGCGCGAGTGATGCTCCGGTCATGGCTGCAGTCCTACCCAGGGCGGCTGGAAACTTGGTAGTGTATCAACGACACAGTTTGTGAGTTTGATCTTTTTTTTCCCCCCTTTGGTTATGTAACAGAATGAATGGCCTTGTTCTGAGAATGAGAGAGAGTGAAGGACATTTCTTAGATTTTTAATGTCATTATGGATCCTCCAAACTCAATATACTTCCGATGATTATTTTACCCTTCAGCTCCGGCTCAAATTCGACGGCTCATAGGTCAAGCCCCTGAAACCATCCCCACGGCATTATTTCCATCTCAGCCCAACCTGCTGTCTGAACCGTCTGGCCGGCACACGTCCTCAGACTTGTTTCCACCTGCAGCCGGGGTTGCCAGGCTGCCCAGCCCCGAGGCCCGGCCGACGCTGCTCTGCTGGCGTGCGGTGCCTCACCCAGGACGACGGGAGCAGCCGCCCGCCACGTGCTAAGAGAGGACCAAGTCGGTGCCCCTCCTGCGTCGGAGGAGCTGAGACCACGCGCCCCAGCCGGGTCGAGGGCACAGTCACAGCGGGCGGCCTTGGGTGCTTTGCCCAGGTGGGCGCTGCGGGAACTGCCTTCGCTGAGGGGCGGCAGTGGAGTTCCACCTGCCTGCTGGGTCAGACCTTCTTTCCCTGCAGGGTCCAGGTCTGCTTCACGACTCCCAGCCGCCCTAGATTTGAGGGGTCATCGTGATGATGATTTTATCCCCTTTCCGAGACCTATCAAACTTGGGAAGTAAACTGTTGATGCGAACAGAACTCCCAGGTGCTGGAAATGAGTGAACTTTCTGCGTCTTAGAATTTAAAAAATTGACTATTAATTATTTTCAGCATCTTCAGAATATTTTGGTCAGAAACTGATATTCGATTCATCCGAACAAGCCCATCTGATCATGTTAACTAGGGTCCCTCGTTACTTTACTCTGTTAATGGCCGTGGAATCAATTTGGGGTAAAGCAGAATGAACAGAGAGAAAAGGAGAGCAGTAATTTTAATGTTAACGACTGCCAGCTTTCCCTTCTGAACTGAGAGCATTTGTGCTCAGGGACATTTTCACAAAACCTGTATTTGTGTGGTGCGTTAACTTCATTACCCTAACACAGGCACGTGTTCTGTGCTTTGGAAATTGCTCGGAAGGTGCGTATCTTAAATAACTCAAGTGAAGACACACTGAAGTAAATTGCAGTGAACGTGGCTGGACTTATTTCTACTTTGAGGGATTTATTGGTGTTTTCTTTATGGCTTGATCTATGAGCAATCATTTAAAATGTTCCATGGGCTCTGAAAACCGGGAGCAGTGCTCATGCAGGATTTAGGATTTGAAATACAGTTTTACATAAAGTAGCTCCTGGTACTATTATGACTCAGATCCTGTTTTTTACTGTATCAAAGGCTCTGTAAAAAGTTTTCAATTACGTTTCTGGTTATTTTTCTTTAGATGGTGAGCGTGTGTTTTAAGTACTTAAATCCTAGGTTACATGCTTAAAGATTCACTATTTCTACTTTCTGTACCTTGTGGCTTATGTTCCCTGTGTGTATGTACACGTATGTGTATATATATGTATATGTATATATATGATTGCACATGTACATACATGAAATCTTTTTGTTTACTGCATCTATCAGAGGCTGACAGAGGTATTAGAAACTCTATGGCTATGCCTCTAGTTCTCTTTATGTCTAGGTAGTTATTTACTACGTAAGTTACCATTTCTTAAAGTCTCCTCACTGTTTTACACCTGTGGGCTGCACCTGTCCTAACAAAGAATGTGTGTAAACGCTCACCTGGAACTCTACTTTCAGATTGTTACTAAAATCGCTTATTTTTAATGCACTTGTGTTGTATATACTTGTCCATCGCTTCAGTCGACTTTTTTAATGCCCTTGCTGTCAGCGTGCAGTTTATTTACATGTTATGTGCATATACTCATTTAAACTATATCCAAGAATCATTTTTGAAAATTAGGCACTTCCACTGAAGTATAATTTCCATCCAGTAAAATGCACATTTTTAAATGTATCATTTGGTGGGTCTGATGCGTCGAGAGTGACATCATTCGAGAGCGGATGTTTTCATTCTTATAGAAACTGCCCCTTTTCCAGCCAACGCACTTCCCAGTAGCAACACTCTTCTGACTTCCAACGACAGGTTCATTTTTCCCATCGTCAGCCTTGACTAAACGGGAGCCGTTCCTAACAGACATACACATGTATGTATGTATGTGTGGTTATTGACTTTTAGATTATTAAGTTGCCAGCAGAGAATTCCCTCCATGATGGAGGACGGTCATGGGGCCCGTCCATGGGGGATGCAGGTGGGAGTCCCACGCGGCCTTCGGAAGGTGTACGGCGGAGACTGTTTTGGTTTGGCCGCAGCCGCCCCTTGGCTTCCCCAGAAGGGCTGGTGGCCTGGACAACCGCCCAGGGCCCTGTGACGCCGGCTGTCCCGGGTCCACACCTGCTTGTCCAGGTTGATCTCGTTTCCTTAACTGCCTTGGAAGCAGTCAACAAAATGCATGTAGTATTTTCAATACTATTCAGAGTTTTTTTTTTTTTTTTTTTCCAAATGTGCTGTTTAAAATAAAAGCCGTAAAATTCCCTTTTGGACTCTTCCTCAAGTGGTTATTGACTGAACTTCAACTGCTTGTCCTATACTTTGTACCATTTTCAAACGGTTATCCTTCAGATAAAAATGATTGCTCTCCCTTTAAAAGTAAGTCAGCAGAAAGATGAAAACCTTCCTTTAACTACTATGAAACCTATAAGACTATCAATTAATTTAATTAAGTAGAAAAATGATGATGCACAAGCACATGGCAATGATGTTATAATATTTCACGATGCTTAGGAAAATACATGTAGGGATGAGTAGAGATACATAGAAATATGTTTATATGTCACATAGAAATATGAAACAAATAATATAAAGTAATTCCTTATGAAAGTTAATATGGTCTACATCATATATGAATACATTTATACAATACATGAATATTAAAATAATAATGAATGTAGGAGGACTTTTCTGATGAAATAATATATATGTACGGTAATAGCACAAAGAAAGGAAGAGGTTAAATGGAATAATCATCCAGTTATATGTGAAACAGTTCAATCTTAATTCATGGTAGCTTGTGATAAGTTAAGGAAAGGTTAAGCCATGTATCTCAAAAGAGACGGGATAAAGTCAATTGAAGAAATAAAACATAATCATGAAAAATAGTTTACCCACAGGCAAGAAATGAGGAGCAAAGGGGAACAAGAGAAAAACTTGTGTTTTTTTATTTTAATTTTGTGGTTGTATGACATCCATCCTCTTTTTGCTCCCCTCTGTCCCCCTCCACACCCACCCATTCCCCCCAAAGTCAGAACTTGGCTTTCTTATAACTGCATTGACTGCACACGGACCCAGCCCTGTGGCCAGGAGGCAGCGGTGGTCAGGCTCAGCAGGAGCACCAGGAACAGCAGTGAACCATCAGGAGGCACAGACACAGGAAAGCGGGAGGCGCCACAAGGAAAACGGTGACAACATGACCGAGGCTGGTGTGGTTTTCCTTAGAGCCTCGGTCACCTCCGGGACGAGAGAGGTGAGGCACCGAGACCCTCGTCCCCGGGGCAGGGCCGGCACGCGGGAGGCCGGGCGCAACGTGGTGCACGAGCACTGGCGTGCGGAGCAGCGGGCGGCACTGGAGGGGACGAGTGACGCCCACCGACACGTCCGAGTCCCGTCTCCTCAGCAACCACGGAACAAGGAGGCACAAGTCAGGACGCACAGGGATTCCAACAGCGGGACCACAGTGACCAGACAGGCCGGGACAGGCCGAGGCCAGGGGGAGGCGCCCCGGGGGAGAGGCCAGCTACTTGGAATAACGGGCTGGCCAAGTCCTGGGGAACCGGCAGCCTGTCCATGTGTTTCCATTTTTTTGAGTGCAGACATGGTGCAAAGGGCAACTCTACCCAGTGCAAACCTGCGGTCCTGGAATGCTCTTTCAGGGATCGAAGGGGTTGCCACAATTTTAACGTATGTTTTAAAACGAAGGGAAAAAAGCACGAGCTTCAACACACCACCCCAGAGACGCCTTCCCGCGAGTATGCACAGGCATTCCCTCTCCTGGGGGGACGGGCACGACCTCCAACCAGCCACCGTCCAGCTCCGTCCCCAGAGAAGCCACCGCCCTGCGTCTCCACCCCAACGCCAGCGGCCGGAGACCCCGCGCTGGGGGTGCAGCCCTGGCCCGGCCCGCAGGGGTCTCACGGGCCACGCTGAACCGTCAGCGGGTCCCGGCTTTTCTCTGGGAAGAGGGATGGGGCCAACCGATGCTCGGACGTGACTGTGCGGAGAAACCGAGGTGCGTGCGCGGAGGTATTTATAAATGTAAGAATGCGGTTTTCTGAATCCATCCCAAGTATTTCTCCTTCCATTACTTCCGGCACCGTCTATAAATGGCATCCAATTCTTTACCTGGAGAGGATTAGAGGAGGCGTTGAAAAATTAGCATTAAGCGCAAGTGATTTCCTTCCACCTGGCATTTTCCTCGTGCAAACCTGATGGTGGCTTTCCTAAAAATGGAACGACCTCTGCCTTATCTGAACCTCCGGCAGTCCCACCTGAGGCATCGCGGAGTTATTTCTGGGTCGTGAAGGTACCCGTTCTTCAACTACGCCACGTTGCTCTCCCTCTGCGGGAACCGCGTTCCATCCAGGTAACACTTAGAGTGGCATCTCCGCGTGTCCCCCGTTTCCTCGGAGGGTCTCGCTGTTGACAGAGGCCCGCGTGTCATTCCTTCCTCGGCCACCGCGCGCGCGGCAGGCAGTTACGCTGCTGTGCGGAGCACCGATGCGGGGCTGACCACGGGCGCACGGCGGAGGACCTCACCCGCTAAGACGCGACAACGCGTGTCCTTCCGTGCGCAGCGCGCAGCGCGGGGCAGGCACGTGCGCACAAGACAGGAGCGGCCGCCAGGGTCGTCAGGCGGGGGAAGAGCAGCGCGTGGGGGGTGACAGGCAACGGGACGCAGCCGGTCTCTTGTCTGTGCGCCCGTGGTTGACGGTTCTGACATTGGTGCCGCCATCTCTGACCAGAGATCAAGTCACGCGGGAAATGCCTGGGGTCCGGGGGAAGGAAGCCACACGCCGTGTGACTCTGTGCCGCACTTGCTCCAGAGTGGGTGTGGATGGTGTTTACTTCAGTGTGCTTTGCGTGTGTGTTTGCTTACACGTGTGCTTGGTGTGTTTGCTCCCATGGCAGCCTTGCATGTGTGTCTGCTCACATGTTCTCGCTGGCTTCACTGGAGTGTGGCCTTTGGCGTCACCCCAGACGCGCTACCCAGGCAGCATGGAGAAACATGTCAATTTACGCTGCGGGCGCCAGCAGCACGTTGACTCCACACCGGAAATGGGAGGTGACGAGGTCCTAACCTCAAAGCTTCGTCCACTCCCAGGCGGCGGGATAGTCGGTGCCAGGCTGGACGCTCTGCCAGGCCAACCAGAGGAGACACGTCTGACATTCACGCTCGGCCTTCCGCAGTGCCGCCACTTCATGGGATCCAGGGGAAGCAGCTCCACCTGCGGCCCGAGGTCGGCCCCTGAGTCCTGCCCGGCCAGCAGGCCTGGGCCCCGCGCGAGAGGCGGCAGCAGCAGGGCAGACAGCCGGCCAGTCAGGTGCGGGCGGAAGCGCAACCCGAGGGCGGCGGCGAGCTTTCGGGGAAGACGCGGTAACCCCGCTTGGGTTTGCTGAGGCCAGGGGCGCGGACGCAGCCACCGGAGGCCTCATTTCGGGCCGAGGTCCTGGGAGCATGTGTGTCCGGGCGCACGATGCCACTGCCCGTCGGGAGTAAACAGGTGACAGGAAAACTCGGCCTGCGGGGCCAAATCCTCTCTTCCTGTGGGTCTAAAAACTGGCCCATGAGCATCCTGGACAAAAAAGTGAAGTCAAAACACGTACTTGCTGGCAAGCGGCTGCCACCCGAACTGCATGCAAGTCACAGACTTGCACGTTCCTGTCCTGACCGCACCAGCGACAGTCGAGGTTCCCCCGTGATGGCCTGGTGGGGACAGGAGGGGTGGGCCGTGTGGTCTCAGGGCCCGTCCGTCGTCCTCAGCGGGGCCTGGGCCGGCGCTGCTGCTTCAGTGAGCCTCCCGCCCCCCGACCCGCCCCAGAGCAGCGCCGGGGCTGGAGTCCCCGCAGTGACCGCACCCCAGGAGGCACCTGGGAGGGACTGCGCCCCGAAAGCTGCTTCAGGCCAGATGAAGGCAGACGAGGGGTGTGTATCTGAAGGCGTGAACAGAAGACAAAGTGCTGGGCGATGGGAACCAGACGTGGAGAGCGCGTTCTGCTCCACCTCTGGTTTCACAGGTGCCGTCACGGACTCTTGCAGGGGGCAGCCCTCTGCTCCTGCGCCCTGTTCACAAACTGGCTATGGACACGGGTACCCTGCTCTTCGGTCTGTGGTGGAGATAACACAAAAGGCATTTTTATGGGGTTAGGCTGAAACGTCCAGGTGTCTGCAGGGCGGGTTTCTCCCGAGACCTGAGCGGGGCCTGCGGACGGGCAGCGGTGTCCTCGCGGCCGCCCTGGCTCTCAGCCTCTTCTTACGAGAGCAGCCATGGTCCGCGGTCAGAGCCCCACGCGGGAAGCTCGTCCGGTCTGTGCTGCCCTCCAAAGCCCCACAGCCACGCCGGGGGGGTGGCTCCCGCTGTGAGGCTGGGGGAGGAGCGTGAATCCCGTCCTTGCTCTCCTCCTTGCTGTTCGTACCCTTCAGGGTGTGCCCCACACGCAGGCAGAAGAGCACCCCATATTCTCGCCGGGAGCTGAGCCTCAAAACCCGATGCTGCCGAGTGCGGGCGGAGCAGCAGGCCCAGCCCCTCTCTGTCCTCCCAGCTGGAGTCGGGGGCAAGGCAGCTGCTGCCCCGCCCGCCAAGCCTGGCTCTCCAGGACTCGGGATTCCTGCAGGGCTGGGGGAAACGCGCAGGTGTGTTCCCGTGAAGCGTCTGCAAGAGAGAAAAACGCACGCCCCACACAGAACACAGCACGACTGCCCTGCCGGTGAGCCACTCCTGTCCCCGTGTCAGCAGCTGTGCGTCTGAGGGACGAGCAGGAAACTATATTTAGGAACGGTGCCCACGGCCCATGCAGCAAACGCAGAACTGCTCGCCTTGATCAGGGTAATTTCAGTCAAGTAGCACATTATAATTACAGACGGCCTGCAGTGTTGTTATAGTTTAGAAAACGGTTCCTATTTTTTTTTAACCATAATTGCCGAGTTTTTATTTAGAATGGGAAAATTGCTTTCCCTCGCCTCGAAGTGAGGGCCACGTGGGCTGTCGCCAGCCAGCAACCGGCGCGGCTCCCTGCCGACGGCCTCGCTGCCGCCCTCCGCGTGCCCGGGCTCCACCCAGCGCACAGGTGTGGGCCCACAGGCACGCACACCGAGGGCACGCGGGGCTCCCGTGAGAGGGAGCAGGACGCACACGCGTGTCTCCAAAGGGGCAGAGGATGAGGTCACCTTTGGGCGGCTGACACATAGGACCCGCTTCATTCCGGAGACTGAAGGAGCCGACAAGGGCGGGTGGGAACCAGCCGGCAAAGGAAGAGGAGGGCAGGGGACGAAGCAGGCCTCAGAGGACGGGATGCTGACCTTCGCCCTTGCTCGCCGCAAGTCGGGGCCCAGCCCCCAGCCGCCTCCCGGGCCCCCCAGCCACACGGGCTGCCAACTGCTGGCTCCGAGGAGCGCAGCTATTCTCAGGGCTACAGCGAGACCTTTCTTTGATGGGCACTCATTAAGAAAGGCCACGGGAGACTTGCCAACATCCTGTTAATAACTTATTAAACCCCTTCATTGCAGCTAGAACGTGTCAAAGACATCACACTAAGGGAGAACCCCTCACCTTTTCCGGGAACCTGTGACACACGCAAATTTCAGATGTGTGACCTGGTTCACAGTGACTGCACATATTAATAGCACCAAAAAACTAAAAAATGCCCAGTTAGGAGAACAGGACAAATGCTTACTCTAGTTAAAAACGAAGTGTCTTTTCCATGGCAAGAGTTATAGGACACTGGCCAAGTTACTTAACTTTCGGAGACTTCAACCTCCTCATGTCTAATTTGGACAGAGTAGAGGGACTATTCTTGGAAACATGTTCTCAGCGTGTTAGTTTCAAGGGCTGACATGGCAAAGTGCCACCGCGGGGTGGCGTTACGGCGGGGGACAGAAGTCTGGCATCACGGCGTGGACAGGCTGGCCCCCCTCCGAGGCCTCTCTCCCTGGCATGCGGTGACCCTCTCCCCACCCGTCTCCGGGTGGCCTTTCCTCTGGGTGACGACAGGCACCACTGCGCTGAAGCAGGGCCCAGCCGCCTGCCAGCAGTGTCCCTGGTCACCTCTTGCAGACGTGGCCTCTGGATGCGGCCGCGGTCGCAGGGGCTGGGTCGGCACCTCGACGCAGGAATTCGGGAGGGAGCAGCATTTCAGCCGGGCGCCCGCACACAGGCCAGGTGCTGTCCATCGGATCTTGGTGAGGTGACCTTAGCAAAACCCTCCGCCTCGGGCCCCACTTAATTCTGGCCTCGGGGTGCCCGTCTCGGGCTCCCTCCCCTGGGCGTCTTATCAAACACGCAGGCCGTCCCCCAGTGTGTGTGAGGGGTATTAGCAAATGCTTATCACAGAGAGTGCAAGCAACAGAAGGAAAAACAGATAACCTAGACTTGATCAAAATGTAAAACTCTGTGCCTCCAACGACATTGTCAAGAATTGAAAAGACAACCTGTGAATGGGATAAGAACTTATAAATTACATATCTGATGAGTTTCCAATTTCTAGAAAACATAAGAGCCCTTATAGCTCAACAATAAAAATGTAATACAATTAAAAATGAGTAGAGGCTGAACAGATATTTCTCAAAGAAAATATACACAAATGGCTAGTATGAAAGACACTTAGCGTCCGTATTCCGAAGGGAAATGCAAGTCAAAACCACAGACACGCAGGACTGCACGTCCACTCGGATGACAATGATAATAATAAATAGTAATAATAATAAAGTAGTACAGCTGTTGGCAAGGATGTTTACAAACTGGAAGCCCCCTACATGGCTGATGGGAACATAAAATAGTGCAGTCACCTTGAAAAACAATTCGACAAGGTGACCTCATGACCCTAAGGTACGTGCCCTAAAACTGAAAGATAAACTACATGTGTGTGCATGTTTCAGCAGCGCTTTTCACGCTTATAAAAAGGTAGAAACAGCCCAAATGCCATCCATGGATGCAGCTCAAAAACATGGTGCTAAGTGGAAGAAACCAGACACCGAAGGCCACGTACTCATGTTACGAGGCTCCGCTTACATGGAACAGGGAGACCAGCTCACCTGAGACGCACCACGGCTGGAGGAAGGCGTCTGGGAAAGAGCAATTGAGGGTAAAGGGCTTTACTCTGGAACCAAGTAGAGGTCGCAGCTGCACAACACCGTGAACCCAAATTCCACCAAATTGTGCACCTAAAAACAGCCAATTCTGTTATGTGAACTTCACCTCAAAAACGTTCAAAATTTATGGTGCCGATTCCTCTGATGGCAATATTTAATTCACTTGATACAGACCTTGGCTAAGTCTCCTAAACTAAGTAAAACGTAGGACATGACCTTTATTACATACACGACAACGTGAAATGTGTATTGTTAAGTCCTATGCCCTCACTTGATGCTGGCCATCTATTTGTCTTTAGAGAATGAAGATTTTCCTTTCTTTTCAGGTTGAAGGAAGACCCTGCATTACCAGATTTGTCAATTTAATTTCTAACCTCAGCCTCTGGTCACCACAGCTTCACACCTCGTTGCAGGCACTGAGGATGCGCAGCATGATTTTCTTGATCATTAAGTATTCAACTCAGGCATTTACAATTAGTTGTTGAACCCTAACTAGGTCTCTCCAAATCATTGAGAGGTGACCCCGCCCGGTGTCCCCAAGTGTCCAGCAGGGACCCCAGGAGCTGGCACCTGTGTGGAGTGGAAGCCCCGTGGGGCCAGGGCCCTGGAGGGCAGGCTCCGCTCCGAATTCCGGGGTTGTGTCCCCTGGCCACACACGCTCAGAGGAGCGCAGAGGGGCAGCTGCCCCTCGGGCCTGTGGTATCAGGAACCAGGAGGCTGGAAGGAACCCAGTGTCCCCTGTGTAAACCAGCCCTCAGGGGCTGAAGGGTTGACGTGTGTGTTTAGGTCCAATCCTAGTATCTCGGGTGGTGACCCTGCCTGGAGAGAGTCTTGGAGGAGGAGATGAAATTAAAGTGAGGCCCTCGGGGTGGACCCCAACCCAGCACAGCTGATGTGCTCACGAGAAGGGCCACAGAGGTCAGGTAGAGGGAGGACAGTGTGGAAGACGCCGCCGCCTGCCAGGCCAGAGGCCGGACAGACCCTCCCTCCCAGCCCTGCAGACACGTGGGCTGGGACTTAAGCCTCCAGCGCCGTGAGACGACACATTTCTCACATCTCTCAGACGAACACAATTCCAAGCCTTTTCCTCCTGTGTCCATTTCCCCAGAAAGACCAGGGGAAAACAAAGCACACCGACTCTTAGTGCTCACGTTCTTAGTTCCCTTACAGTGAAGGAGACAGAACACGGTTCAGTCATGACTGGTTTCCCCTAGAATGACATGGAATAACTTAAAATTTTTTTTTTTTTTTTGTTATTTTTAGAGAGAGAGGAAGGGAGAGAGGCAGAGAGGGAGAGAAACATCCATGTGTGGTTGCCTTTCACCTGCCTCCAGCCACAGACCTGGCTAGAGACCTGGTCATGTGCCCTGGCTGGGGATTGAACCAGCAGCCTTTGGGTTCGCAGGCCAGTGCCTTATCCACTGAGCCACCAGCCAGGGCTCAGGTATTTTCTTAAAGGCTTGTTTACCATTAAAGTTTTTCCCATCATGTTGAGTTTATATTCGCATACAGCTGCATCTTTCCCCACTCACATTTTGAGGCCGGTTACATGAGTGTTCGTCACCATGGCAACAAATGACATGGGAATGCATGGATTAAATTGGGAAGCAATCAAACACCAGATACGTTCGGAATCCACGCAACACCTTCATATTAAACTAGTCCTTTTCCTGCCCCCAGCATCTTCGTAAATGATGGTTGAGCCAAACAACCTGTCCTTTAAAAAAAAGACCTAAAACACGTATTTCTGGGGACTGGAAGCCAATGCAATCATGGTAGAAAGTTGTGAAATTTTATGTATATGGTTAAACCGTGGTCCGTGTTTGACCAGGGGCGGATGGTCCCCAGAGTTCCATGGCCACAGACAGCTAAGGCCGCGCTTCTTATGACAGAAGCACGTGGACATTTGAGCAGCGGCACACGGAACTAAGTTGGGACGGGGAAGCAGTCGACACTCTTGGAAACTGCATTGGCCCCGTGGCGGGAGGGGACGGATGTCTTGCTGCCTCGCATGTCGCCACCGCTGTGTCCTGCGGACGACGCCTCACTTTAAAGAGTAACTGTGCACCTACTAGAAACCTATTTCAAACACGTTTCCTGCCCCAGCAGCCACTACGAAAAGGGCGCTGATGAGCTACATGGCGCCTTCTGTGCTGCCGGCAGACGCGTGCGTGTGCCCCACTCACGGTGAAACGCCCTCTGCAGGTGCGTCCCCCAGGGGCTGGCGGGACGCGGTGGGGCCTTGCTTCCTTCCTCACTCTCACAGAGGCAAGAGAACGTTGCGTACTTAGCCCAGTTGCTTATGAACTGACAGTTTCTCTACCTAAAACCAGGAATACCTTGAGTAAAACCTGGAATTGAGATAGTTGTAAAAGACCTGTAAACCAGCTTTAGTTCATTTATAGCCTTGCACTGCTTAGCTTAGGAGGCCCTGAAGAGGGGAGAAACACTATGCAGCTGCGGATTAGAGTAACTATCTCCTCCCTTTTATTCTCTCAACACCCAGCAGTTTTTGTCAGCCACGGGCCCGTGACAGGTCTGGGAAAGCACTTGGACTTGTGAGTTCCCTTAAACGTGGCACCAGAATAAAATCCGTTTGCGTTGCCGGCACTTTCCCTACATGTACACATTTTCCACTATTGACAGCCGTTGGCTGGCTAACTGATGGGAGCTGGGCTCTCTCACCTGGACAAGGTCCCGTAAGCCCTTGCCCCTGGCGGCTTCCCCTCCAGCACACACGGGTCCAGGGACCGGCTGAGCTCCCCAGGGGTCTCGCGGGGGGTAGGGGGTCTGCCTGTCCTCTTTCAGCCACCAGCCACGGGACGCTGGTGCACACTGCTCAGCCAAAAAGGAGTCGCAATCTTCAAGACTAAGCCCGCGGGGTCTTAAGAAGCGTGAAGAGCTTGAGGGTTCCCAGGTTAATAGCTGGGGCGCGGAGTCGCCAGGGAGTCCGGCAGGAAGGGGAAGATAAGGAAGATCCTTTGTGTCTTCGGCCGCAGCAGCACCGACTATACAACTCGAGAGCGTTCTGCTGCGTGCCCGAGTCTGACTTGAGAAGGAAACATGGGGCGAATACTGAAAAGAACAGCAGGAAAGCATTTACAATTTTTCTCACTAAGCTAACTACTCGGAGCTCAGAAGTCAATGACTTCCAAGCCGTTTGCACGGACTCTCTCGTCTGTAAACGCCAGGGACGGAGCACACCTGCCCAACAAGTCCTGACACGGCCGCCAGGGCCACTCGGTGCGGCGAGGGCATTTGTGAAGGTGAACCGAGCCCTTCCACCAAATGTCGGGTTTGGGGTCCTGTGCCACAGTGAATAAGCGCTGCGCGCACATGGGCGGGTGGATGGATCATGCCATCTCTTTAATCATCTGAATCACACAACTAACACGTGTCATCCCATGTCCCCGATGTAATTATTCTTTACAGAATGGCGAGCATAGCCTTTTTGGTGTTTGTTTAAACGTATACAATCATCTGTGTACTATATAATTTTCTTTTAGACAACACTGTACTTGGCAGAGGCAGGAAATAAGCGGAGACTCAACACATGAGAACAAGCCGACCGTCGGTCAGAACTCGCTGCGGCGGAGCGTGGGGGCTTCTCGGGGGCTGGGCAGAGGCTGCCCACCCGGGAAGGCGCAGGTGGGTGGGCCAGCTAGACTCAGGGTGTCCTATGTCACTGGTTAGGGTGCCAAGTTGAAGGACATGGACCAGGGGGGCTGGCAGCTGTCCGTCAGATCGCAGTCACATCCTGCTTTCATCACTGACACGGGATCTGTTTGTTCTTTCTTTCCGGGTCCCTGTTTCTTTCCTTCAAGCGTGTTATTTGGAAAACCTTTAGGATTCCATCTTAATTTATTTATAGCAGTTTTCAGTGTATTTCTTTCTGTAGCTTTGCTTAGTGGACCTTTGGGAGGATAATACAGTCTACTGGTATCATTTTTAACCACTTCAAGTGAAGCATTAAAAACTTTTTTTCCTTTTGGGTCCCTTTACTCTCCCAATTAAAAAAATTCATATAAAGTTTTGAGTATTTCTCTGCATGCATTAAATGACAAAAGAGATACTCTATTTCTTATTTCCACCATGAACCTAATTTAAGAGACTCCTCAGGATAATAATCTATTACAGACACTTCTATTATTAACATTACATTCTTTCTTTTCTGAGTTCCAGGATTTCTTCTAATTTCTTTTCTCTTGGGGAGCTTTCTTTAGACATTCTTTAAAGGTAGGTCTGCTTGCCACAAATTTTCTCAGCTTTCCTCCATGTGAGAATGTCTTTATTTTCCATTCATTCCCGAGAGTGAGTTTCTACAGACACAGAATTCACATCTGACAACGTGAAAATGTGCTAATTCCTTCTGGCCTCTATCATTCAGATGAGAGATCCGCATTTCCTTGGTTGCTTTTAACATATTTTCATGGTCCTTCCTTTTCAGAAGCTCAGTGGTGACATGTCTCAGCATGGGGTCCTTTGTGTACCTGGATGCAGCCGCTTGGAAAGCCACCACCGGAGAGGGAGGTGCTGATGGAAAGGGGAGTGGCTTGTTCCAGCTGGGGCTCTCATTTCCATGCCCGTCTCCACCTCTCTCAGGTGCTGGCGGGCTGACGCAGGGGAACGTCGGGAAGAGGGAAACTGAGGCCTTTCTGGGAGGAGCACTGTCTCCACTGCGCTCCTGGGAGCACCGCTGCACCGTCCGCTGCACCGCAGGTCCCCTGCTGACGTCAGGCGGGCGGCATCGCCATGGTTCTGACGCGGGTCCCTGACGCGGGTCCCGTTTCCACGCTCGGGGCCGGTCCTTGGCTGAGCAGGAGGGGCAACTGCTGCTGTCTGCAAAACACCTAGACGGAAACTCCTGACGCTCGCGTCCCCCGTGAGCACGATGGCCCCCTGACGACTGCACCACGTCTCATCAGTGTTACATGCTCAGCCCACGTGGATTTGCCCGGCTTCTGAATCTGCGGGCCTAGATGGTCCACCAAACGTGGGAGGTTCCAGCCCCATCTCTTCAGATGCCCGAGTCCCAGGTTCTCTCTCCGGGACTCAGCGACCCGAGGGCGAGAGGGGCCCTGCCGGGAGCCGTCCCCAGGGTCTCCGCGGGAGGGGACCGGGCTGCGTGAACGCCGCTGCCCTGCGCGCAGAGCTAGGCAGGCTCCTCAGCCCGCGTCACCCCCGAACCCGGGCGGTGTGTGTGTTTCAGTCGGGACTTGCCTTCGTCCAGGGTCCTGTGCGGGGTTTCCACTCACTTCTCTACAGGACGTTAGCAACTAGCATCGCTCCTGTCTTCCGGGCTCCTTGTCGTTGCTGTGAGAACTTTACTTGTTGAAACTACGTCGTGAGGCTGTTTAGTTGACGTCTGACGGTTCCAACATTTGCTTCACCTCAACATGGACACTGGCTGGTTCTCTGCTCCTTCAAGCTATGCTCCCCCTGCCTCTTGGTATAACAAGTGACTTTTACTTGCACTTTGGATGTTTTAGATACATTAGCAGACCCTGGTCGTACTTACATCTTTTATTCTAGGAGGAAGCTGCTGTTCAGGTCTCCTTTGAGGAGCGTCCCTAGGCTGATCTCCGCAGAACCTGCTGACGGGTGGCCTCAGGTCTGCAGGATCGCAGGCCTTGTCGCTGAGGGAGTCCCCTCACCTGGGGATAGGAGGTCACACCCCTCCTTTCGGTGTGGGGCTCTTCCGTGCCAGTGGAGGAGTCCAAGCACCAGAGAAGGCAGAGGCCCTGCACAAAGGGCCTGTTGCGTCTCCCTGCCTGTCCGCTCTTGTCCTACTGGTCAGGGCGAGTCACAGGGCTCAGCTTGGAGTCAGCACAGGCGGTGTCTCCAGGAGGGTGCGGTGGATGCACACGAAGAGCCAGTGGCCGCAGTCAAGTTCAGACCCACTTGCAATCACAAGTGAGCTCCTATTTCTATTCCTTTTACAATTTATAACACCTACCATCTGCTCCTTCATTTGTTTCAAGTAAATACCTTACGCTCACCATGTGGGAAGGTTAATTGTCCTCCCTGATACAAAACTAGTATGTTTGTGGCTAGTCCACGTATAACTAACAGTTCAACAGAGAAATTAACAATAACAGTTGATAAACATAATATTAGGGCATTTTCCAGGTTCTACGCAATGCCTGGTACAATGGTAAAATCTGATTCATAGCCTCTGTTTCCTCCTCCAAACAACAGTGGGCTTCTGCTTGATGTTCTGCTCCAGCTTACTAAAAAAGTTCACGTCTTCTTCAGGAGCTTTGTGCGAGTTTGTAAGCAATGAGGACACCCCCTCTGCGGACTGGAAGTGCCTTACTTCTTGTCTGATTCCACATAAGTGGCTCTTACGTCTCTTGATCGTATTTATTGCTTGGTGATATAAACCACCAGAACTTAATTACCTTTTTTGAGTGACAGTTACAGCAACGCAGCTTCAGACATACAGATTTACCATAATTACCTGGAGGATAGGAAAATTTTGTCTTTCATTGTTGTCTGGGATTATTTTTTGTTCTATTCTATTAAATAAATTTTCAACGTTGTCTTTGGAAACCATCGGTCCGACCATTTCAATAAAAAACCACCTGCAGCTCTTCTCCAGGGTCAACGTGGGTAGTGTAGCCGCCACGACCTCGTAAGAGCCGGGTAAGTGTCCCCCTGAATACACCCCCACCCCCGCGCGGGCCCCAACGGGGAGCAAGGACGTCTCTCGATACCCTCTGAGCTTTGCACGGGCACCTCAGCAGCCGGCCATGACGCCCCGCAAACCCGCCCCGCTCCACCTGCTCGCCTCCTCCAGCTCCGATGACGTGAGCAGCTGACCTACCTACCAGATACAAATGCGAACCCAGTGTAGACCCGGCTCTTGTTCCCAGGCGCCCTCCACACAATTCAACACCCGCCCTCTGTCTCGTCTGTATTGTGCAGGGCTGTGCCCACGAAAATGCCTGCCCTGGCACCCGCTGCGGCGGGGAGGAAACTGCGTCTGGCGAAGGTCAGGTGCCGGGAGTGTAACTCATCGCCAAAGGCCGACCCTTCGTGGCGCCCCAGCACGTGTCTGCCCATCTGCGACCGCGGGTGACCAAAGACGACTCACCCTCAGGGTGACCACGTGCAGCCCCGCCCTCCGGTGGCAGCCAGGCTTCCTGGCCTGGGCAATGAACCACCGCACCACGCACCTCGCTCCCATCTGCCGGGCAGGCGAGCGAGTGGCTGGTCTGAAACTCTCAACCTTTCCGCAAAGGTTTTCATGGGTGGTGTCAAAACAGAGGCCAGTTCAGAACAAATAAACCCACCTGGTCATCGAATGTTGGGGCTTTGGACCAGCCCAGCAGGCACAGGCAGGCCAGCGCATCGCGGCCCCCGGTCCCCGCCCCACGTGGAGTGGACAGGGTCCCCCGCCCCCAGCACGGAAACCTCGCACACGAGAGGCTTCTGGAGACATTTTTGGTTCCCACAGCTGGGGGCTTGGTGGCCGGCCCACCCCTGCTGGAGGGGCGCCAGGGAAATGGCTACACATCCGGCACTGCCCAGGTCAGCCCTGTGCGACAAAGGAGCCGGCCCAGTGCCACCCCGGCCCAGGCTGAGGGAGACTGGTCTGTCCCGTCTCCTTCTGCGCTGGCTGCTCGGTCGGCTGGTGACTCCTGCCCAGTGCTGGCGCGTGTTTACCTCACCCGTGAAGCCCGACGGTGGCTTTGACAAGTATCTCGTTGTGCGTGTGATTCCACGACACATGAAGAACATGGGCTTTATCACGTATGCCTATGAAATACGTTTCTCTTTTCTCTCCATCGCAATCAGGGAGCTAATATTCAAACAAGCGCAGCCCTGGGGGTGTTACCTTCGGGCTGTGCCCACGAGTTTACTGTCCCCTGGCCTCTACTGGGCCTCGCAGTGGCTGCTGACGCTTAAAGAATTCCAGTGCTTGCCGGGGGTGCCTGGGGTCTTCTGCCGTCTGGATAAACCTGACTCTGAGTTTATCCCTGAGGACTTAAGTGTTTCTCGGTGAGCAGTGTACCTGGAACTCACCGCCCACAGCTTCTGGCATAAATATACAAGAGACATACATCCAACTACAGTATCAAAGTCAAAGCCAAAAAGCATTTCCAAGAAATCCTGAGCAAAGGGAAATAATTGAGAAGTAGAAATGATTAGATATCTCTTAGGTCCACTGCTTAAATTCATTTATACCATATTTAATTTCTCTCAAGCTAAGGCACGTAAGGAAATGTTCATTTGAATCTGTGCTTTAGCAGTAATATTAATTAAGACTATTACAGTTCATTGCAATGTCAAAATAAAATTTTTTTCTTTTATAGTCTCCTGTCTTAATGAGAAGCTGACTGACCCCCTTTTTCCTACGTGTGACCCACAGAACAAAAATCCGTGGGATAAAATCAGCAATTTCACAGTTCTTGTTCTCCGTCAAACAGCTACACACGAACAGACCCTTCAAGTTTGATTCGTGAGGAGAGTTTTGTACAGAAGGCCAACAGCGCGCTGAGATAAATTTAATCCCTGCGCCACGTGGCTCTGCCTCACAGGGGCGCGTGGGCTCTGGCGCCCGCTCCCCACGCAGCGCCTGCCTCTCGGGGCCTCCTGGCCGCTGCTCCCCGGAACCTTGTCTGGTCGTGGCTTTCTTCTATCGACACCCCTCGTTCCTGAGCCTAAACGTGGGGTTTATGTCCTCTGGTTCTTCCTTGGGACTTTCCAGATGGTTTCCCTTCTTTCCTCCCAAACCTCTCCAACTGTGAACTTCCTACCGCCAGGTTCAGCCACCAGCCTCCCGCCGGGGGCCGCGTCGTCCTGAGGTGTCATCTAGGGACAGCTAAGGATGCTCAGCTGAGGGGTATCCACTCCATCCCCTGCAGAGCCGAACGACAACACGGCACACGCGGTGGGTGGGTCCCAGGTGCTCCAAAGGCATTTTCAGCCACTTTACTGCACGCAGGAAAGCCAAGGCTTCCTGACTCTGGCCTCAAAGCCAAGCCCCGACCCCTGAGATGCATCAGCTTGGTGCCCGCAGGTGACCGAGGGGACGCACTTACGACGGGGCAAAACAGCGTCCAACTGTCCAGGGCCAGACCCAAGAGGACCGGGAAACCAAGGGGAAAAGGGCCTTTGGAAGTGCACTGTCGCAGGTAATGAGGACAGGGGCCTGGCCCCAGAGGAGGGACGGTGGACCGAGAGCTGCGGCCAAGGGTGGCCATCAGCCTGCTTCTCGGGCCGGCCACCTGTGCCCAGAGGCGGGGCGCCGGGAGCAGGCTCAGCTCGGAACCTGGGGCCCCTTCAACCTGGAGTGTGGTGCATGTGTCACCCCCTAGAGGCCTGGGTTCCAGTCTGGGAGGTGGGCTGTGGCTCCTGCACAAGTTTCAGCAGGGAGGCTCGGTGGGCACTGCGTCCTGGTCCACAGAAGGTGCGAATCAAGCCACCCGTCCCTGCAACTCCAGTCACCCACGCACTTAGGTGACAAAATTCCATCCTCTGATCAGGACACCAAGTGGCATTCTTATTGTTTCTATGACATTTTTACTGCACTTGATCTTAGCTGAGAGGCCGAGAAGGAATAGTTTCTATGACATTTTTAGTCTGACTTAACTAGTTCTGTGAAAACCTGAAAGAATCAGGGAAGTGAAATATAGGTAAGCCCTCCATTTCATTTTGCAATGTACAGAATCTTGTAATAACCCACCTATCCATTCAATTGACCAACCAAAAATGAACTCTCTCCTGATTCTCGCTGTGCTGAAGGGCAGTATGTCAAGATCTCACAGTTAGTTGTTCCCACACCCTTCGCCTCACTGCTCCCTGTGAAAATGGCATTCCCACCGCGTCACGCTCTCTGTCCGGCCCTGCGTCACCTCACGGTCCTCTTGCGTATTTCGTGTGTCCGTCCACCAGACTCAGAGTTCCGGGAGAAGGACGGTTTGGGCCACACCTTTCAATGGACAGGCCGAATCAGGAGCACAGCTGTCACTCAGAGCGGGGGGTTCAGTCAACGGATGAATGAAATTCATGTAACTGACTGGATACTTTTGAATAATATGAGGGAAAAAAGATACACCTCAATAATGTAAAAAAAGCAGTCAATGTAAATAAAGCTATTTGCAGTTTACATTTGAATGCTAATTCACACTAACAGAAAGTGAAAAACACTAAGGGAGTGAAAACATTAAAAACAAAAATTTAACCCCCACCTCCCTTACAAGTTCATCTTCTGTCACACCCCGGAAAAGTAAGTCAATGAAGCTCCAACTGGAAAGAAAAACACATCAGAAAGCTGTGTGAATCTCCAGGTGTTCCAACCAAATTCAAAGTTCCTCCTGCGACCAAGTAGGCGCCACGTTCAATTTCACGACAGAGACTTTTGCGCACCACGCCTCCGCGGTCCTCGCTGGGGGAAGATCTGTCCACCTGTGTGAACTCGGGGCCTGGCGGCCGGGGCTCGGTCCTGACCCCTCGCCCAGGGCGGGGTGTGCCGGGAGAGGCCAGAGCTGGACTTGCGCGCTGGCCCTTTTCTGCAGCTGGTCCAGCTGCTATTTTCCTGGCTGCTGGCCCCATGTTGACAGGGCCGTACGAGTATTTAATGTTGAATACTACTCTTCAAAAACGGAGGGTCACCAGTTTGATTCCCAGTGAGGGCACATGCCTGGACTGTGGGCCAGGTCCCTGGTGGGGGTTTGCAATTCACACATTGCCGTTTCTCTCTCTCTGTTCCCTTCTCTCTAAAGATAAATAAAACTTTTAAAAAATAAATACAATCTTTTTATATAGATGGCAAGTATTTTTGCTAGTTAGGATCCATCTGGTCATGTATTTTAGGTGCTTCACTATGAAAACCACAACTAGCCAACAGACCTTTCCGATTACTGGTTATACTGACTCAGCAATACAGTTTGCTTAGGAACTGGCATTGTGAATACAGGAAAATAAATTCTTATGAATAACAGTAAATCGTATGCAAACAGAAATAAGTTTCTGAAGATTTTTAGACGGAAGTTTGTTACATGCTAGACAACTAAATATAAATCAGCAAGTCCCAAAATATTTTATCTAATTCTTAAAGTGGCCTTGTTTCTCAACCTTTTGGCCCGAATGAGGAAAATAGTATTTTTCTGATTTCCTCCTAGCTTGAAGAGCGGTATTCGCAGGCACGAAGAACGCCAGGAGTTCTTGGTTTCCAGTTACGGACATGGGCGTCAGCACCCACGTGTCTCTGAGGCCCAGAGACACTGCGGCTGATGGAGCTGCACTCGGTTCTACCTGGGAATGAAATGCTGTGCGAATGACAATTTGTAGTGTTGACCGTTATGCTTCAAATGACACTGTGGTGAAATCTGTCCCCGCCGCCTGTCCCACGTTACTGGAGTGATGTAAGGCGTTATTAGAAGGGTCACCTTGAATAATACACAGAAAGTTGAACCAATACATCAGGTCATGTGAGAGCTTCAAGGGTCCTGGAAGTGTCTCTACCTGACCTCTTCGTGTTAAATGTCAGGAAACTGACCCCAAATGCCCAGGGCATGAGCTCCTGTTACCTAGTGACACAGTCCGGAGGAACACGTGAGACAGCTGCGCCTCCAGCAGCCCAGCAGGTGGCTTTACTTCTCTTCTTTCTTCCCCTTCTCCCTCGTCCTCTTGCTCCCTTCCTTGCAAACCTCCCCCATTCCTTCTTTTCTTTTTAAAACAATCTTATTCTCTAGTGTAGCAATTGTGAACTGTGTTCATTTCATGGCACACATGAACCAATTATCACGAAAATTCTGTGCCATATCAAAAATTTTATTTTTTGCCCATATTACAAAAAATAGGTATAATTTTGATTCATTCACACTGGATGGCTAGTGTGGGGTTGGCTGTTATTTTTTTAATTTGATGATCTAAGAAAAAACGGTTAGTGCCTCTGACCACAGGCACTGCGTATTTTAAAAACTTGTGATGCATGAGTTGAAAATCACTGCTCCGTATGATCATTAAGTTGTATGTTGCTTCTTTATTTTCATTACATAAACACCCAGCTGTGAATTTAGAAAATCTAGAAAACCAAAAAAATATTTTTCATAGTATGATTATTCTTAAAGATTCAGCTACCTCCTATAAGAGACCTGTGCAATTATGAATATTCGGCTATCCTTTGTCCTAAAACCAACATTTCAGAAGCAAAATAAGAATCATAAAAGGCCGTTATCATGGTGCAAGTGTTCAGTCCTCGCCTCCCCACCAGAAAGGGCAGGGCTTGCCCACTTCCCTCGTGAGCACACACAGGGGAGGATCAGAGCTGTCAACTTGCTTTAGTTGCCTCAAAACTGCGGTGTCAACAGGCCAGGGCCCGCAGACGTGGACACGGCTGAAACGGAACACTGGAGGCATCTCACTGCTCATTTAGTCCAATGCATTCCTCCTGCTTCCTTCCAAACACCCTTCGGGGGTCATGCTGGGGACAGAGCGGATTAGCCTGTCTCACTCTCGAGGTGCAGCCGCTGCCTTAGGTGAAGACCCTGTTCCATCCTAAGTGAACCTGTGTCAAACGCAAGCATGAGGCCATTCAAATATTAATAAAGACCCATTTCTTCTGTAAATAAGATAGGAAATGCGCAACTGGATGGGGCTGTGCACTGGCGGATCAGCTCCTTGTTAAAACCCAATTTACCGAGGGGAGGGTTGTCAGTCAAGATGCTGCAACACACCCACAGCAACGTCGTGTGTAATTAAACTGTTCTCACGTTACCAGCCAGACGACTGGACAACTCTAGCTGATTCATGGGGTGCGATTTCTGTTCCATTAGTTAGAATAAACTGGGGCTGCCAATCAGAGAATGAATGCATGTTTTGTAGTCGTGTGTCAAGCACAGGAGAGAACGGTCCTTTGTATGTAGGTTCCGTAACTCCACACACTTCAGGTCACCCTTCGGTAAACAGACACGGCTCCTGTCCCATGACTAGGTTGAGCATGAGAACCGGTTGACAGGAAGCCCAGTGACATGACAAGGTGGGTTTCTTTCGTTTGCGTCCCATTTCCCAGCTGCACTGCTTTCCTCAGGGGCCTGTCGTGTTCCTGGCTCCTCTGTTGGCTTTGTATTTCCAAGGTTCCCTTTCCGCTCAGCGCCCAGAAAGCCACTGAGTCACTAACCCAAGGTCTCCGCAAACCTCCGAAGGCCAGTGGACTGAGGATCTTGTTAATGAGTCCTGGGATGAAACACAGACACCCAGAAGTAAGTATTTACGTTACTGGATTCAAAGGCACGACGCTCCCTTCAGCTCTCCACGCTGACCTTCTTCAAAGACTACCCTTCCTGGGGCTCCTCGTTCTTCAGCTCCGTGACAAACTTCACACACTTTCCGGGTATTTAACTTTCAGCTTCGAGCATCATCTCAAGAACGCGCATACGCGCACCAGGTGGAAGGAGACGTGCGGGGTGTTCCGGGTGCTGGGGAGGACGTCCGTCCAGCCCACAACAGGCTCGGGGAAGCAGTGGCTGGGCGTGGTGGGAAAGGGCAAGGCCTTGTTGAGGACATTGTTTCTTTCATCCTTATACATTAAATATATATATATATATATATATATTGTATTCATCTTTAGAGAGAGGGGAAGGGAGCAACAAAGGCCCAGAGAGAAACACTGCCTGGCTGCCGCTCCCACACCCTCAACCGGCACCTGGTCCGAAACCCAGGCCTGGGCCCTGACTGGGAATCGAGCTGCCGCCTTTCGCTTCGTTGGGTGACACCCAACCCACTGAGCCACGCCAGTCAGGAGTCATCCTTATGCATTTTAAGAAAAAATACCACATCTGATATTACACTGGAAGATATAAAGCTTTCTAAGTTTTAAGAATGAGAGAGAAGACCTTGTTTTAGCAATTTACAAAAGGGTAATAAAATCATTGTGGAATCACAAAACTTTTTAATAAGGGCATTAACTAAAAGCATTCGGGTCCTTTTCAAACTGGGTGGGGGGGGACCAGGAAACCAGCAAGAACGCCCAAGGCCGCGTCCCGCACCGCACACTCGGGCACCCATGGCCTTCTTGACGAAGCCCCTGGGCCCTGGACAATCAGCAGGTAGTGCACCCTCCTCCTGCGGAAACCGGGCAGTTCCCGGAAACACCGTGGTGATCGGGGTCTCGGGTGTCACACAACACAACATCAGGCCGAGTGAGGGAGTCAACCCGACCTTCTGAGTCCTCCAGAACTCTGAGCAGCCTAACCCTGGACCTGCGGCGTCTGTGCCTCACACACTCCCATTCTCCCTTTAGCATCTTTCCTAATCAATGACCTGGGAATCCCACAGGTTCAGGGCCCAACCTCATCTGGGTGAAAGTCCACTCATCTTGATTTGACCTCTGTAGTGGGTTGAATAACTGTGCTCCCAGAAGATATGTCTATGACCTAATCCTTAGAAGCTGTAAATATTATCTTATTGGGAAAAGGTTCTTGGCAGGTGTAATTATATGAAGAATCTGGAGATGAGAAGATCATCCTGGATTACCCAGCTGGACCCTAAACCCGAGGACAAGTGACTGAGGGAACCCAGCGAGCACAGAGCCCCGCGAAGGAAGGGCAGCACAGACGGCGCAGAGGGGGCGCGGAGACTGGAGGACGCAGGAGGCCAGGACCACTGCCCGGGGCTGAAGGAGGCACAGAACAGACCCCCAGGTTCCCTGGGGGTCAGGGTGGCCCTGTGTACCAGGACTTAGGGCTGTGGCTTCCTGAGTCACAATACAACACCCGCACGTGCTTCACAGCACCGAGCCAGCGGTACCATGTTACCATCTACAGCGGCATCAGAAACCCACACAAACTTGGGCGCTGAGGCAGAAGGCGCCGCAGTAACACACGGCTAAGCACAGGGAAGTGGCTCTGCGACTGGGTAATGAGACAGCAGGATGTGGGAAGTTACATGTTTTTAAACAACGAGATTCCCTCGGGGAGACTGTTGCTGAAGTGCGGTGTTGAAGGAAATTCCCGGGAGAACACCGAAGGAGACGAGGCGGACGGAGCGGGCCTGTCATGTCGGAGGACACGCATCATCATGCAGAGCCTGCTGGTCAAACACGGACACTCAGGAGCCACCAGGGAGGGCGGACGAAGCAGCAGGGAGCTCAGCGGCGGAGGGAGGTGTCCTGCTTGCGCATGGGCAGAAAACCCTGGACCTTACTCCGCAGTCTCACCACAAGAGCTGGTCACCCTCGAGGCTGCAGTGATGCAAGGAAACTGCAGGCCAAGTGTGGGAGATGTGGTCTGTTTCGTCTGCTGGTTACAGCAAGTGTAAGTGGAAAGAGATGAGCTGGGCAAGAGCTGACAGGCAGGAAGGAAGAACAGCGGCTGCTGTTTCCCGAGGTCCTGGGGCTGCCGGGCGCCTGCTGCTGACGCGTGAGGCCCAGGCTCGTGACGCCCTCCGCCGGCTCAGCGGAGGCTGGGAGTGGAGAGCTGCTGCCCAGAACATCCGGGGGGCCTCCTGGCACCGGTGCGACTCCTGGATGAACTGAGATGCAGCAACGGGGATGAAGAAACCCACGGGGCGGTTCTACGGCAGGAAGCGGTGGAGGGAGGTGCTTGGCGCAGACCCGGGTGCCCGCGACGGAGCACAGCGGCCCTGCAGCTGCCGGCAGCCGGCGGACACGCAGGCCCAGAGGCCAGGGCCCGTCGCAGGGAACCATCTCGGGCCTGCAGAGCTGAGGGTCTGTTTGAATGTCTAGCTTGCTTGTGACTGGAAACTGCTGTGTTCATGTTTTCCCTTCAGGCGTGGAACGTGTGTCACAGCCCTGATGCACAACTGTGGTTTGGAGGCGGGTTATTTATTCTCGGGCTCCCTGGCCCAGCCATGGAGGAGAACTCTGGCCCAGCAGGGACCATCCTCAACCTCACTTAGGTGGTATCACTGGCGAGATTCGGACTTTGGAGCTGCCTGTGTTTAGCTGACGCTTCCGTGGGTGACCGTCTGGAGAGTGTGGGCGGGGGGACTGTCTGGGGCAGAGAGCAGCAGACCATCGTCCAGTGAATGACACCCCCCAAAGCCACGTCTGCGTCCTCGTTTCTAGTACCTGTGAACGTCACCTAATTTGGATAAAAGGTCTTTGTAGACGTAAGCAAGCTAAGAATCAAGATGAGGCCATCATCCTGGACTGAGTGGGCCTTGCATCCAAGAGTGATGGGGAACGGGAGGGAAGGCTCAGATGGAGGAAGAAGGAATGACGTGGCTGCAGCGACAGAGGCCGAAGGGAGGCAGAGAGGCGAAGGACAGACGTCCCTGGAGGCCGCAGAAGCAGCGCAGACCCGTGGGCGTCTGGATTCCAGGCTTCTGGCTGCCTCAGTTATGAGACAGTAAGTTGATGCTGTGTTAAGTCACCAAGTTTGTGACCGTTTGTTCTGGCAGCCGAAGGAAAGTGACATAACCTCTCCTCACACTGCATTTCGGTTCCCATATCCGTGAAGTATTTTCTCCCCAAGTCGCAAGCTGTGGTTGTGGAATTCAGTTGTGTTCGACGTTCTCATGAAAATGCGGGATATGTGTGCATGCGTGTACGCAGACACACATGGACACACGATACAGGACCGTGAGGGGAGGAGGGTGGCCAGCCGTCTGCAGACCCCGAGCCCTCGAGTCAGGCGGGAGGTGCTCGGGCACCACGACTGCTGGACAACGGCGGCCCCGTCAGGGGAAAAGCTTACCGGTCACCCCCCTGTCCCCTAGCTGTGCAAGGACAGGGCTCTGCAGGAGGACGGGGGCACCAGCAGACCGAAGTGCGCCGGGTGTGCACTTTCCACGTCCCCCTCCCTCACGGTCCGACCTGACCCCCGAGAGCTCCGTCAGGAAAGCAGGAACAGCAGGGGAGGAAACAGCCCCTGAGTTTGGAGAGACCTCACCTGGACCTCATGTGACCGGCTGGGGAAGGCCCGGGGCCCACCTGCGGGCGGCAGCATTGGGGTGAGGGGTGAGAGTGGGAGGGGAGCCCAGCAGGCCTGAGGCACGCCCCCCCCCCCCCCCCCCGGGCTCTGCCTTCCTCCTGCCTTCGCCACCGTGTTCTTCTGGCCAGCAGGCTCCAGCTCTGTGCCCCGTGGCAAGGGAACTAGCCTGGACGTGGACCTGCTCCAAGCGCTCATCTCTGGAGCAGGAGCGGAGCGGAGCGGTGTGGGGCCGAGTCAGCCTCCCAAGTTCTCCACCATGTGGGATGAGGACAGCTGAAACCAGTGGCTGTCTATGTTAGAGGAAGGGACAAGTCGCACTTTACTAGGCTGGGTTCTCTGTTTCCTGCTGAAGGTGCGGAGAAACGCTGGTCGAGAGATTCTATGCTTTTTTGGTAGATGTTCTTGACCTTGAAAGGCTGTTCAACCTTGTCCTCTATCGGGCATTGGGGGGAGGCTGGCAGAGCTGTCTACCTCCACACTGTCCCTCTTATGCCATCTGGACACTCTGAGGGCTCCCTCTGCCCCACGTTGAAGCTCTGGATTCCTCATCTGGAATAGCTCCCCCCACCAGAACTTGAGAACAACCAGGAGCCAACCTCAGAATTTCCAAAGTGCGTTTTCACATTCAGCCTCTGTGCTGGTTGGGTGTGAGTGGCCCTGTGGGTGAGCCTGTGGGCACGTCCCACCCTGGCCTCGCCTGGGACTCTGCTGCCACACGGACCATTTCACAGCCGCATCCTGCCCTCCAGCACCTGTGAAATGAGGCCATAGTTCCAGGTGGGAGTTCCCTCCCACCACCACCGTTTCTCAGTAACAACTTTTCTGACTGAAAAAATACCTGTCCATGTTCTTCGGTACATCATTTCAGTGTTGAAGTTGATTGGGAATCAATACATTAGATTATGGCTGTTTCTGATCTAGATTCTTATCATCACACCCGTGTGGAGACAGACAAGCAGATCCCCCAATGGTCACCACACTGAGAGGAGGCCGGGGGACGGGCGCAGCATCCAGACCACACAACTCAAGGGGGTGCAGAAAGACACACACTTGTAGAGGTCACTGGGGTACTACGGACAGTTCTCGGATGGGTGGATGCTTGCAAAGGTCTGTTTCCTCCTGTGCCAACATAGCGCGGCATGCCTAGTTTACTGTACACTGGAGATGTACAATAACAACAGATAAAGGTGGTAAAAGAAGCCCAATTGGTGCCACGATGAGATTACACGGGATTGCTCTAGTTTCCCCTTTTCACTCAGGTTCCACGGAGTAGCTGGAATGATCAATTGCTGAGTAAGAACACAGAGAAGCACCATTAATAAAATAAAAAGAGCCCACTGAATGGGAGAGCATCTCTGCCAATACATTTGAAAGGGGTTAATGTCCAAACCTTATTTAAAAAAATAAATAAAACTCAACACCGTTAAAAACAATCCAATTAAAAAATGGGCAAAGTGAATAGACACTTCTCCAAAGAGGACATAGAGATGGCCCGTAGACACGTGAAAAGATGCTCACCATCACTGATCATTAGAGAAATGCAAATGTAAACCCCAGTGAGATACCATCTCACACCTGTCAGAACGACCATCGTCCATAAGTCAACCAACCAGGGCTGGCGAGGACGTGCAGAAAGGGACCCCAGGGCCCCGTGGGTGGAAATGCAGGCTGGTGCAGCCACTGTGGGAAGCAGTGTGGCGACCCCTCAAAACATGGTAAGTGGATCTGCCTGTGATCCAGCGACTGCACGTCTGGGACTCTACCTGAGGAAGCCCAGACGCAGATTTGAAAGAACGTAAGTGCCCCATGCCCACTGCAGCACATTTACAACCACCCAGACGTGGAAGCCGCCCCAGGGTCCTCCGGCAGACGAGGGGATGAAGCCACCGCGAGGCTTACGCAGTGGAACAGTCTGCTGGGAAAGGAGGGCCTCCCCCCTTCGCAACAGCACGGATGGGCCTGGAGAACATGACGCCCAGTGAAGTCTGTGATAATTTGTCATTCATATGCTGTGTGCGCATTTGCAAACGGTCAACTGTCGTTGTGTATCACGGGATTCGGTGAGTTTCTTTTCTGAGGAGAAGGGTAAATATTTTCAGTTCTGCAGCTCCGCACCCTGGCTGGCGTGGAACAGCCGTGAGCGTGGGTCAGCACCCCAAAGCCTCACTTGAAGGGCTGGAGGGCTGGCGACCGCGTGCGTTGGAGGGGGGCAGCCTGCACTCCTGCGGGCCCTGGGCACGGCCTGGGGCTTCCTGGGAGCCGCCCGCGCTGCGGTCACCCCGGCCGTGCGAGGCTGGAACCCAGGCCAAACAAATGATCCCGGCACGTGCACGCACCTCAGGAACAAAGTGACCCCACATTTTACGTCTGCTGAATACGCTGAGAAGCACCCAGCACCCGCCTGGGGGTGAGTTCAGCTTTCACGGCCGGTGCCCAGGTCCACACCAGCCTGCGCCCAGCTCTCGGGCTCCTCCCTCCGCCTCTGCGGCCCCCCGACGGCTGCAGATGGGTCTGACAAAACAGCGGGCTCCGCGGCACGAGTGGGACGCAGCTCAACAACATGAACCAGGAAATAGTAAGTCCATGAAAAGACGGAGCCGGCTTTGCACTCCAGATGTCTGAGGCAGTTAGAGTACTTAGGGGATTAGCGTTATGTACAAAATCGAATCGTTAGCTCCTTCATTTAACAGAATCAATTTATTAAATGGCTCCCAGATGTCTCTCTCTCGGAATCGCTGACCCCCAATGTCTGGGACCTGCCCTTCTGTCCCGCGTCCTCAAGAGTATGACTTAACCTTGTGAAACACACATGACCTCCTAGGATGCAACATCATTCTGGACGCGCTGAAAATCCTAATACAATAATAACAACAGCCTTTTGAGCATTGATTCCTCTCTCGAGTGCTGATCGATGATAACGGACCACTTTCCACAATTCCCCAGAGACACCTCCACCAGGAAGCCGTGGCCTTCCCTAGAAGGACAAGTGCAGTGACAGGCCTGCAACGCACCACGTCCTGTCTCTTCCAAGTCACAGCCGTCGCTCACGGGGAGCTGACTTGGCCCTTCTCACCAACACACACGACTCCCTCCTACAGACACGGGACACCTTTACCGTGACGACCATACGGCTCACCTCACGGACAGCAACCTGCCCCGGGCAGTTCGGCAAAGGCTGGTTCCGCCGTCACCTGGGCTGCGGTTTGCAGGCAGGACTAACCTCCGTGGACATTCGATCCTTCCGTGTCCTCCCGCTCGGTTCAGGGACCCGGCGCTGCAAACCCCAGGGACGCAGGTGGTGTCCCCTCACCCGAGAGAGAACCTGCCGCCGCGTCCTCTGAAACTCAACGCGCTTTGGTTTACGGGAAGTTCCCGAGAATGACGGGAAACTTCTCAACTCTAACCGCCCGCAGCTGCTGTCAGTTCCTCAGACGCCAACCGTGTTAATTCTTCCGAGTTTCCCGTGATCCCGCCCTTCCCAGGCCCGAGTCCCCGCAAATAACCAGCGGCTCCAACAGCCCGTCCACCGTCTCGCACCTCCCGGGGGTCAGGGTCAGTTTGGTTCAACCAGGTCTCGGCTTCGGGTCCAACCCAGCTGAACCCGGGGGGCGCCGGGGCCTCCCCTGGGGGTTGTCGGAGGCCACGTCCACTCACGGAGGCCCCGGGTGGCGGGACAGAAGCTGCTGTTGCTGGTGGCGCAGAGCCGCCTTCCCTCCACGGGGCCCGGCCACCTTCAGAGCCAGCCTCACACCTGCCAGGTGTGTCTCACCCTCCTGGCTCCTCACAGGTCCTGCTGGTGTGTCCCACCCTCCTGCCATGCCACACCCTCCTGGGATCATGTGGGCCACACCCTCCTGCCATGCCACACCCTCCTGGGGTCATGTGTCACACCCTCCTGGCCTGTCACAGGTCCTACTGGTGTGTCCCACCCTCCTGCCATGCCACACCCTCCTGGGATCATGTGGGCCACACCCTCCTGTCATGCCACACCCTCCTGGGGTCATGTGTCACACCCTCCTGGCTCCTCACAGGTCCTGCTGGTGTGTCCCACCCTCCTGCCATGCCACACCCTCCTGGGGTCACGTGTGTCTCACCCTCCTCGCTCATCACAGGTTCCTCCGGCGTGTCACACCCTCCTGCCATGTCACACCCTCCTGGTGTAATGTGTCACACCCTCCCGGCCTGTCACAGGTCCTACTGGTGTGTCACACCCTCCTGGCACGTCACACTCTTCTGGGGTCATGTGTGTCTCACCCTCCTGGTTCATCACAGGTTCCTCCGGTGTGTCACACCCTCCTGCCATGTCACACCCTCCTGGGGTCATGTGTCTCACCCTCCTGGCCGGTCACCTGCTCCGCCGTCAGGTCTCTTCCGTCCCCGGGGGGCCGTCCAGGAAAACCCCTGCTCCCCGGGGCAAACCGCCTGGGCGGGAGCACCCAGGTCACCCCAGCACCTTGAGGGCAAGGGGGTTGGGACTTGAGTCAAACGGGGAGCCTGCTCGGCCCTGCACCGCAGGGGCGCCACCCGCACCGGGCGCCCCGGTTCCCAACGCGCTTCGCGCCCCCCCGCGCCCCTGTCCGCTGTGACCGCCCTGTGACCGGCCCCCCACCCTGTCCGCTGTGACCCCCTCCCCCGGACGTGGGGTCACGGTACCTGGAGTCCGTCCCGCCGGCCCGAGCGTCCGGGAGGCAGCGCGAGCGCGAGGCCGCGGCCCTGGGGAGGCTCTGCCGCCAGGACGCCGCCGCCGGAAGTGGAAGCGGCGCTGCCGGAAGTGGCAGCGGCCGGAAGTGGCCAGAGGCCCCGCGGAGGAGGGCGGAGCAGGCGCTTCCCGGAAACCGTCGGCGCGGGCGGGCGGGGCGGGGGGTCCCTGCGGGCGGCCCCCCAGGACCTGCCCTGGCTGGACGGGCTGCCTGTCGGCTGCGAAGTGAGTCGCGACGACCCCGATGGAGCCCAAGAGTGTGTTGGCCGCCCGGGGGCCGCGAGCGCCCCTTGGAGCCGGTTATTTCACCCACGCGCTGCGGACGCTGGTGGGACGGAGACCCGCGGGGTTGCCCGCCCGCCCCCCACAGTCCCCCGGCGCGCCCTCCGCGGGGGTCACCGAGGCCTGTCGCCCTGTCACTAGGCTGCGCGGGAGAAGCGCTGGTGACCCTGCAATGTCGTGATTTTCCACCCGAAGTTCCGGAGATACTTAAACACGAGCCCGGCCCGTCCAGGGCTGTCGTCCCGATGGATCGTGTTGAGCAGTTTCCACGAGGAACCCCTCGCCCGTGTGAGGATGTTGTATCCGTGCGTCAGAACAAGCCCTGCGTAAATCGGTGCGTCCCCTGCCATGGCCTTCTAGTCGTCTCTTCTTCAGGAAATGCGAATATTGGCTGTTTTTAAGCTTCATCTGTTGCTTGGAAACCTGTTTGTGAAGACCGATTCAGAAAGAAAATAGGAGTGAACCCTTTATCGTGCAAGATGAGAGACGCCCAGAGTCTGGAATTTCCGGGGATTTGTGTGCAAAAGGAGTTGGGGAAAAGGCGGTAGCATGTGGCGGTCAAACTAGCACCGAGAAACCACACGGCCTTGGATGCATTTACTACATGGACGGGAACGGTAAATTTTGATTTGATGCGTGTCACGGAAAAGTTACAAAGCATTCTTCATCAAAAGCTCAGAAAATTAAAATCATATATCTTACCCCCATTCCAGTAGGTAATAGAGCCTCAGTAATGAAATAAAATCCATGAACAGATTTCCAATTAAATTCCTCATTGCATGAAAATAAAAATCATAGAAATAATACAATTTATTATATGATTTGTCATCAAAAATGCTAGAGGAAAGCTTATATATACTTGCGTGACTTCATAAATCTCTGCCCCAAAGTAAACAACTTATAGAATTAAAACTCCTTTGTGTAAAGAGTACGGTAATTTATTGCATTGGGTGATACCCACATGAGCTAAATAAAAGTTACCTTTAAATATCTATAGACTCTAATGCATTTTAGGAAAGAAAAATGAAAAAAAAAACCCTACTTATTTGTAAAGATAAAGTTGGCAAATATAGCTATAAATATATTTTATTACTTGAGAGCATATCTTTAGAGAAAATATAAACAAAGCCACAGCTTGAGACTGTGCATATTATGTTATTTAAATAACACAAGAACTTTTCAATAAACATAGCAGAATTTGCCTGATGCTTTGGAGCCTTAGAGAAGTAACCTTTGCATTTGGCTGTTAGCCAGCTTCCACAAGCACATGAATGTGGCTGGTGCTTGGGTTTTATTTATGCAACTTAGGTTCACAAGAGTGTATTGTTGAAGAAGAGGGCTGTTCCTTGAACCATGATTCATGATAGCCACTCTACCTAGTGATTTAATTGCAAAATGAAATGGTTTCATTTTTTTGTTTGATTATAAAATGCAATATGCTGATAAAAATCAGACTGAGTCAGAAAAAAGTAGAGAAAAGAGGGAAAATCACTTGTATTCCAAATTCAAAAATTACCACTATTTACATTTTGAGGCATATCCTTTCAAACTTCCACGCATAACAACGTAAACATATACATGCATTAATACGTGTTTACTTAAGGATGGGATTATGCAATAGCTGTGACTTTGTAACTGTTTTCTTACCTTTTTATATTTTCCATACATAATACATATTAATAAAAGATTAATGTTAAATTTTCAATTGGCTGCTTAATATTCCATTATAGGTGCACATGACTATATAAATAAAGAATATAATACAATCATTAAAAATATATAATACATGATATACTTTATACTATGATCATGTATAGTATGTTATTATGATTTTTTTAAAAGAAATCACCCACTGATAGGTAATCGTTTTGTTATACTTGATAAACTATAGTTATAAAGGAGTTTTTAAATCCATGCCTTTCAGAGATGAAAAGATAAAGTAGATTTAAAATAGATTTAAAAAGCAAGAATATAAACTATTTAAAACACATGTGATTATATAATGATTAGGATCATAGAATTGACAACCTTGACGGTTATATACATGAACACGCACAAATACATATTATTTACAGAGGATATATATTCCTCATTTATGTCCATTGAACAATTAGAAATGAAATCAATAATGAAAAGATGTCATGCATTTAGTAAGGAAGAAAACACTACAAAAGTAGAAATTATGCCAGAAGAATTCTGCGCATATTCTCTTAACTAACAATCTAAACAGAGTTTAATGAACCCCATTTTAAAGAACAAATAAAAATGTAAATAGTAATCTATCCAGACTCAGATCAAATCTATAGGAGCAGAAAAAGCTGTTCTTTGAGGAAAATGCATAGCTTTTAATGCTTTAACATAAAAAAAAAAGAGGTTAGAAATGATCAAAGTGATTATTTTGTGACTCTCCATAGTCAACAAAAAGAAACCTCAATTTGTCAGGTTCAGTATTGTTCCTACACACACATCACTGTTGGAACTTTGAATGTTGTTGGTATTTTCTCTTCTTCCTTCACACACCTCAGTCTCCTATTCACCAATAAGATAAACTTGCAGCGCTATTGTTTCTTTTCTAAGTCCCTCCCATTCTTTGTGGGATTATTGTATCTCTTCTATAAACATTATAAACCCTGTTTAAAATGATTATTTTACACAAAACTCTTAGACACTTCGATTCAGTCTTTAACTTTCAAAGTTGAATTTCCGTAAGGTAAGTTACTGGAAGAAAGAGAAATAGTGTCTACGTCTACCCGGTATGTTTACATTTCTGGTCCTTGCCATTCCCTGCTGACCTTCCCGGTGCCAAGGGCAGGCTGTGTTCTTGCAGCAGAGCCCAGAGCACTTACCCCTCAGGCGCGTCCCAGAGCAGGTGCTCTGGCCCTCACTCCGGAGAAAAGTCCTTCGTTCAAAAGACAATTGCGTCCCGGAGGGTACGAATCAGCAGTGCTGACGTGGCTGCCGTGTTTCACGGAGCGTCCAAATCCAAGTATCAGTTACGCGGAAGCCTGCGTTGGTGCCTGGACTTCAGCCGTGGCCTCCCGAGGCTGCACAGACCCCACTTCTGCTCAGTGTCCTCCCGCCCTCTGGGGTGCTGGGCAGTGTGGGCGCGCCCGGAGCTCCCCTCTCAAAGGTTGCGCACGGCCGTTCTTGTCCACGATTTCCGTACGCCTTCTGGCCAAGTAGTGTGGTGCCGATTCGTCTGTAAGTAACAGATGAAATAGGCATTTTCTCTATCTTGTTTCCAATAGTTGATGCGCAGAAACACTTCAGTGACACATGAGTTTCCTTCCATTAATTCCTTAGGACAACGACTTCTAACCTTTTCAATCTCATGGGAGCGCGTAAGCTAATGACTCAAATTCTGTGGCGTGCCAGAAAATGTATGCTTTGGCCAATCTGTCAAAAATAATAGGTGTAATTCTGATGGACTTACAAAAAGTGAATCATAGTAATTACCTACCTTTTTTTTTGCTCCAAACTGACTTTTTAAAAAAAAATCAGGTGCTTGTTCTTCAATATAAAGATTTCTGATGCCAAGAATGTACCAATCGGATGAAAACTTACCGTACGTGATAGCTAATAAGATTCAGCTCTATGATATAACCCTGTATGGTTGTGGTTCATGACAGGGCATTCACACAGGACAGCTAGTGTTGTGTTGACTGTTGTCATTTTTTCAGTTTGACAACCAAAGGGAAAAGAGGTTGGTGCCACGACACAGTAGTCAGATGTCACACGGTTTACAAATCCTTGCTGTTCGAACATCACAGTCTTAGGATAAGCACCCAACGTGGAACTGATGGGTCCAAATAATTTGTTCCAAACTTGGGGAAACTTCTTTGATTTAACCTTTGAAGTTTTCTATTAAAAGTTACATGGTGATACTAGGTTTTTCTTGTTTCACCTCGCCCAGTTCACGAAGCCCATAGCTTCCTACTTCTTTGAGTATTTTATATCACAGTTTTTCTTGTTTCTCCTTTTAGGTTTTCTTCTCACTGTACAGGGTTCTGTTCACACGCTTTTCTCTCCATTTACCTTCCAGTCCAGTGTGTGCGAGGCTGTTCTCAGCCTTCCGGCGTTGAGTGGCGAGCCGCGGGGACGTGACTGAGATCTCGGTGTGTGTGGGATGTGGCGGGCGCTGCTGGCTCTCCTGTGGCCACCGGCCTGCCATCCCGTGGCCCCTGGTCCATCTCCGGAAGCACTTTGTGTGTCCGCAGAAAGCTCCCGACACTGCTGTCCAGCCATGAGGGCACAGGGCTCTGGTGCCCAGCGTCAGATTGTCACCCAATCTCGCCGCGTGTAGCCAGTGCCTCTTCCCCACCCTCCTCGTGTCCTCACACCCTGTGTTCAGAGCTCTTTGGCTCAGATTCTCCTGAGAATCACGTCCATTTCTGTGGGCAATTCTTGAAGGACAGGTTGAAAAGTGGGCATCTGCAGGTCTCTGTTCTACGCACATCTTCCTCCAGTTTTCGAAGCTGAGTTTGAAAACCCTGGGGCCTTTTCTCCTTGCATTTCTGTGCAATTGGATGGCGTTGGCCACCCTTGAGGCCACAGCTGTGACTTCTCCTTGGTGGCAGCTGGTCCTCCAAGTCCTGTTGTCCTTTGGAGCTCTTGTGGGAGCAAATACTGAAGTTTAGTTGATTCCTGGGTGAAGTCAGTTGTGGTTCTTCCATCCACTTCCATTTTGCCAAACAAAGAGTATATTGTTATACTAATCACATGTGAACATATATGGTTTGTTTGCATAGTATTAGTATAGTATTCTAATTAGCATGCTGACCAATACATACTATTAGTACATGTTAAGTATATAATACGCAAGTAAACATACATAGATATTAAATATATTGTCCTTAATCTTTTCTTTTGTGAATTTATGCTTTAAAAAGAGTTACTTGAGTGTGATTTTGGAAGAGAGAATAAATAGAAATCAAAAAATACATACAGAATACATCCCTTCATCGAGTCCCCCAAAATGTCAAAGTCAGATATGGTTCGACGAGTAGCCCTGCCTTGCGGGTGGTAAACTGGGCGTGGTGAGGTTAGCACACGCTGTCCATGGGGGGCAGGGCCACCAGCCCGCGTCGTGCCCTCTGGCCCAGCAGACACCAGGGTGTGACGTTGCGTCCACGGTGCCCTTCGTGTGGCTGAGAAGCTGGGGCTGTCACCGAGGGTCCTCAGCTGTGGTGCGGGGCTCCAGGGGTTCTCCCAGGCACAGGAGGGACAGCCGGGGTCCGTGCCGGGACTGTGGCAGGGGACGCTGGCTCAGGACCCCCACCCCACCCCGTCCCCAGGACGGAGCAAGAGAGGAGGGGGAGGAGCCAGGCCAGCTGTGCGACACCGTGTCTGTATTTACATTTTCTTAAGTTCTGCCCCAGGTGCTTGGCAGAGTGGTCAGAAGAAGGGAAAAAGCACGTACAGGGCAGCTCGTACGGCAGAAAACAAAAGGCACACTTTGCATTCCACCCACCGGCTTCCCTCCACGACCCCGCCTGCAGGTTCCCACGTCTGGTGCTTGAGTCCTTCACGCAGACGCAGACACAGAACTGCCGTTTTTATCGGATTCAGCGCAGGGTCGTACGCCTGTGTTTCCTTGCCTTAGTGGGAAGATAATTAGAGGCTCCAAATGGTGATGATAAGAGGTTGTTTTTTTTTGCAGTGGCCATTCGAGAGGTTATTGAAAAAAAGAGTCCCAATAATACGCACGTTTTATGTTATGAAATGCTCCCATGCTCTGCCTCAGTGTGTGGAATTTACACAAAATGACAATATTTTGGAGAACTTTTGTTTCTTTTCTTTTTTTTTTTTTACATTTTTTTTTCTTTTAATTTTATTGTTGTTGTATTACATCCATCCCTTTTTTTCTCTCCTCTGTCCCCCTCCCCACCCACCCTTTCCCCCCAAAGTCAATCCCACCTGTTGTCCATGTCCATGGTTCCTTTATACTAGGTTCTTAGAACTTTTGTTTCTGAGGCAATACCTTTAGGGAAAATAGAGAAACTAGTGGGGGAATGGGGAAGATATCACAGGCAAAAATATTAACCCATCTAGTTTTTCTTTCTTCTCTTGGCATTTAGGTTTTAAATACCATGTTACATTATATTATAGTATTTGTCCTGAATTAATAAGTGTCTCTAATTTATGGTAAGGGATGATTTAGACATGCATTTTGATTTTCTCCATGGCAACTGGGACTTTCTTAAAGAGGAAAAAGATATTACAATAGTGGACCTCAATAATAGGGAGGTATTTTGTCCTGAAGAATAGGCCGTGGAGTTAAGGCAGAGCAAAATTCTATGGACAGTTTTGAATAGAAAACTAATATAGGCTATTTAAAACATTACTTTAAAGGGTGCAGGGAAAGAGATGCATTCAGCTAGACCAGGCTGCATTTTCCAAATCTGGGGCCAATGGAGAGACAGGACACAGGAGGCAGAAAAATAGGAGGCCACCATGAGGTTTATTAGCTGTTTGCGGGTGTACAACCAAGTGGATGTGTCCACACGTGGGCTGCCCTGGGGAGCTGCCAGCCTCCCTCACAAGCCAGGGTGGCCCAGAACATACCCGCTCTGCCCGCACAGGTGTGCGGGGAGGGGCCCGGAGCATGAGAGCCAAGTGGGAGCCTCCTGAACGCACAGGCCCACCGTGTGGTGTCACGAGTCCACGGGCCTGAAAGCTGGGCTCTGGAAGGTGTCCCACAGAGGGCATTTTCTATCTAAATACCAACTTTTGGTCCAGAGGTTATTGAGCTTCATGCCACTTGAACCCCCCAAAATCGACCGAAAGGAATCACATTGATTAGTCTGTAGACATTCGCAGAGCTGGCCAGACTCAAAATGGAGACAATCCTGCTAAGAGTCAGGGGCTCCATCCTCCATGGTTGATCAACGGAATCATCACATTTGTAACTTTCACGGGCTTTGAGGAATTTGCTGTTGGCTCAGGGAACTCTATGGGGCGTGGAGTCAAGGCTGGACCAGAGAACCATGACCTCAAGACGCCAGGGCAAAGGAGCCTTTGTCCTGCAATACCAGAAACTGCCCTTTGTTTAGACACATGGCGCCACGTGGATTTCTAACATCAACAGACTCGGAATAAAAACGAGAAGATGCTGCCTTATATTCCATTTGCTTATTTCTTTCCCTTTAAAAGTACCTGAAGTTTGGAAATGATGATACTAGAATCTAAAGTCATTCAAGAATGTTTGGTTCAGCTTAGTCCATATTGCTTGTGAAGAAATCATAGGTACTGTACAATTAATCGGATCTATTACATATCTAAATAGGTTGCTAAAGACTTGCCAAAAATAATTTGAGTGACACTTACTGGCTACTTATATTTTGTCAAGAAACTCGAAGTGAACTATATACCTTAATATACCTATAATTACAACCCTAGGTTTACAGGTGGAGAAAGTGAAGTTTGGGGAAGTCATGGACCAAATTCTCACAAATAGCAAGTAGCGGAACCGTAGTAAAGAACAATGCCACTTAATGCAATGCCAAAAAAGCACAGTGGATTTCTGTAGAATAAGAGATACTACGTTTGAAAACCCACAGGTGAAGAATAGCATGACCCCCAGAGCCATACGGCAGCTAAGTATCTCAGCGTTGGCAGCCAACCTGACTTACACGCTCACTCCGTGTGTTTCCTCCATAAAGGCACATCGTCTACTGTTGTGATGGAAGATTTGCAAATGAGCAGGAGAACCCTTATTATGATGTATATTGGATCAGATAACTGGATGAAAAGTGGAAAATATTACAGTCAAGTAACTTGATTTTTCCCAACGTTGAGTAACTGCGAAGACATTAATTTTCTTTTCACTTTCAATTGGTCTCGAAGCAGAAGCTGGATGACTTCATTTTCCTGACAGAACAACGCGGTACCGGTAACCCACGTTTTTGAGAAGACACACACGCAGCGGGCGGTTCATGAGGCGTGACGCGTGCTTGACTGGATGATCCTCTTTTAGGACGGACGTTCCCCCTCTGCTGGGGTGGCCAGAATAGTGGCCCCCTACAATGTCTACATCCCAGCCCCCCAGCGCCTGTGACTCTGTCAGGTCACCAGGCAAAGGGCAGTCGGGGCTGCAGCTGGAAGAGGGTGCTGAGCAGCTGACTGTGAGAGGTGGGGATCCTACTGGGTGCACCGGGCTGGCCCAGCGTCACCCCCAGGGCAGGGACAAGAACAGGAAACACAGAACTCCAGGCACAGCAGCTCCAGAAGGAATTGGCCTCCGTAGGTCACTGGTTCTGAAGAAGGTAGCAGCGGGTCAGGGGCGGCAGACTGCAGGTCACCCAGACCCTGGAGAGAAACCCCTAGAGTCTCCAAACAGAAACAGCCCCGCGGACCCCCGAATGCGGCCCCGTGAGTCTGGGGTTCCATTCAGGCCTGCAGGTCCGTCCAAAGGTCTTGCTGCTGATCCTGAGTCCACGCCAGTGACGCAGCTACAGGAGCCACGTGTCAGCTGTTGTCCCAGCGAGTCTGGCTGCGGTGGGGACTCAGGGCCCGGAGGGGTGTGACGGCTTCGCCCCACACCCTGCACGGGTGAGATCAATCCTGGGGGCTGCTTCCAGTCTAACTGTCTCTCTTAACTTGGAGCACCATTTTTGGTGCCGATGAAAGCAGTCACAAGATAAAGAGCTGAACCACATTCTGCTGAAAACAATAAAAACGCTTGGACGTGCCAATATGTGACATTCCGGGGAGTGACAGAAAATCTTAATATTTATGGTCGGCTGGATACAAACTGTGACAAGCATTAGCATTGAGAGACAACAGAATCCACAGGAGAGGCCTGGGATCCCTTTTATCCTACGGAGCAATTTAATGAATATATTTAAAATACTTGGAATAAATCTCTGTTTGTTTCAACAACACTCGGGAGCATCAAACCTCCTGAGGGTGCAAGAGCCTCAGAATTTCCATTTTCATGAATAGCCTCACTTTGCAGACAACTGAATGCATCTCATCTCCACAGGTTGGATTTTGATAGGAATCATTTTGATAGGAACCACTCCCCCTCCCCCCGCCCAGCCCCAAAGATGAATCAAATCAATTTTAACAGAATTTCATTCCAAATGGCTTCCACTGCCCACGATTCCGAAATTCATTATTCAGTGAGGCAGAGGAGGTTTTCCGTTGCTTTATAGGAAACTATCTTTAATGGTATTTAGCATATTTGTTTGCATAGGGGGGATGATACACCCGGATGCCGTGTTGTGGCAGAGTCCTTGGCTTTCCTCTTCTGCTTCTGGGATGCATGAGTCAGTACTTTAAGTCTGAAATGGTGTTTTCTTTCCAAAATGAAGGAAGAGTTGTGAGCCCTAAGCTTATGTTTTAGTTTTTAGTGATGCTATCCTTAGAAACCCATCTTGTACCTCTGATACTCCGCTGCTCTTCTTCCCCATGGAGAGCCGCACAGTGACAGGTCCATGGCTGGACCAGGGGACGAGGCCACACAGATAGTGTGACTCTGGCACAGAGGAGAGATGTGATGGTCACTTTGCTGTTAGGTAGGGATTCCCTTTAATCAACGCTTTTTACAATAGACAGCAGACACTTAAGGAGTTGCCGTAGGTCAAGTGGACATAGTCATTCATTTATTTATGTATTCAGGATAAATATTTATGTTACATAAAGCACTTTACTCGGGGGCATGGGGCTAATTCCGAAGACTGGGAGGAGCAGGAACGCAGAGGGCCTGCTGCAGGGAAGGTAGGATAGCAGTCCACAGTGATGGGCACAAGTTACCCTGGAACCAGATGGAAGGCTGGGAGTACCAGGCCCAGAGTTAGGGTACCGTTGCATAAGGGGTGGGGAACCTCAGTGCACACTGGAAATTCTCCTACGTGTGTGTTTGTGGCACGTTTTCAGATGCTCGAATTATGGCTAGCCAATAAATTAGCAGAAGAGATTAAACGACACTTCATAAATATTACCACAGGCCCTGGGTAGGGGTGGGTCCTAGTCTATAGGAACATCTGTAGTTTTCAGACTAGTCTTGGTAGCCTCTCCATAGTGTAGATTTTCCAAAATAACTATTCCTTCCACAGCTGCCTTTTTCATCCACAGGGACAAGACTGGCAGCCTGGTTGGGGACCCCCTTGGTCCCCCGCATGTTCCACACGCTTACTCAGCGATGTCCCCTTTCTGCTAAAAAGCCAACCATTCAAACGTCATCTTCTCTATTCACAGATGCATCCTTCTATGGTCCGTGCAAATGGTTGGATTACAGTGCTTGTGGTTGACCCCTTTCCCCTTACCTGTTTTCCCCCCTAGGGTGCGGGCCCTGTAGGCAGAGCTCAGCGGCCCCGTGCTGGCATCTGTCCGACTCGGTTCCCCTGACCACGGAAGGAAACCCTTCTTCTCCTTGTGTGTGATCGTGGTTTTCAAAGTTAAATCTGTATTCACGAATTTTGAAAACGTACCTAGTTTACGTTATCAGTGGTCTACGTCTGCAGAGGCTTTCCAGTCGCCCATCTCCACTGCTGCCGTCCTGTTAACTACGTTGAAAGTGGGCGCAGTTTCTACCGTCACCTCGATGGCCAGGCCAGGGTGAGGCCAGCAGGAGCGTCAGTGGCCGACCGACCTACAGGCCCGGGCAGCTCAGCCTCGCGCTCTGCCAGTCATGTCCACCGAGTGCCGGGTCCTCCGCTTTTCATCCGGGGCTGTCTTTCCAAGTGGCGCTTTTGAGCATCTCACTGTTGTGACCCTAATAAATGCCTTCGTCACAGTTTCTGGGTGACCTCCAATATTCTTGCTTGACCAGCAGGACGTGAGGGTCAGAAAGGGGTTCTTAACATTTTCAATTTTTATATTTTTAAAAGATTTTATTGATTATTTTTAGAGAGAAGGGCAGGGAGGGAGGCAGAAAGGGAGAGAGACATCACCTGCCTCCAGCTACGGGCTTGGTTGGAGACCTGGCTTGCAACCTGGTTATGTTGCCCTGACTGGGAATCGAACCAGCGACCTTTGGGTTCACAGGCCAGCCCCTTATCCACTCTACCACCAGCCAGGGCCTAATTCTTAACATTTTAATACTAGATTTAGTAAAGCAATTTCTTTATTTGTATTCTAGCTATCACCTGGCTCTTGTGTGATTTATGGAGCCTTTAATCTTCAGCAACAGACCCATACATAAAACGTAAATTATTCATGCCTTCCTAGCTCTTCCCCAAAATTCATATCGATTATACCATACGTTGTAGAGATTCATTGATCACTTAACTTATCAATTCTTTATGCAGAGTGATGAAGTCTAGTCTATAAATCCATGGCAGTAAATTTGTTGGTCCGGTTTTTTTTTTTTCTTTCCCAGGAACTTCCCAGCGTTCACATGGACGAGAGGCTTCATTGTGTTGTTTCCAATCACAATACTGCGCTGACAGCCCGGCATCGATCCGGGGGTGTCCCTTTAAACCTGCGGATCGCCGGTCTTCAGGCATGGCAGACCGCACTTTAATTAGCCCGGAGGAAATCACAGTGGGAAGGAGCCAGCCGGCTTGTTATTTTTCTGTCGGTAGGAGAGGCCAGGAAAACACGTAATTGGGGGTTTTGAAAGCATCGCCGGTCTCCACGGTGAGCCCTGCTCCCTCCGCAGGCCTGTCTGATGTGGTGTCACACGGTCCGTTTTCCATCCAAGGAGCTGGTGCTGCGGAAGCCGGTCCAGCTGCAGCCCTTCTGTTCCGCCCTCCACCCCTGCACTTAAAAGCAGGGCTGTGGGGCGCCCAGCACCCCGACGCCCCTCGGAGCTGCAGCTCCGGAACAGAGCGCAGCGTGGGAAGCAATTGAGATGCGTCTCCATTCTTCCTGCAAGAGCGGGTCTGGGAGGAAAAGTAGCTGCCCGGTGGCCTCCGGGCACAGTCGCTGGTGTTTCCTTTCCCGGAATTTTGCAGCAAGTGGGAAAGTTGAGATATGCACACACGCGTGTGTTTATACATAAACCTTCATACGTCCATGTGTGAAACATGGAGTAAAGATACCTTTCATGCTTCGATCAAAACATCATTTAGATTAAGCTGCATCCGTATTTTCTCCCTCGTTTTAATTTCACACTTCCAAATCGCAAACACAAAGTACAGATATGTTTTAAACACCAACTTTGTTGGAATAAGACATTCGGGGCAAATATTTTTTTTAATTTAATTTTATTGTGGTTGTATGACATCCATCCCCTTTTTGCTCCCCTCTGTCCCCCTCCCCACCCTCCCATTTCCCCCCCAAAGTCAATCCCACCTGTTGTCTATGTCCATGGTTCCTAGGGCAAATATTTTTGTGAGATGATGCCTTTTAAGATTTGCTCTGAGTGAAAAGAAAAAGGAAGCCTTTCTGCTCAGGAAATGTTAGAACTGAATGCTGGAGAGAGAGCTTAGAGGAATGAATGTTTTTCAGACAAAAATAAGACATGAAGGGTAAGAAAGGTATAGACTGATAGCCCTTAAAAATAAAATGCCAAAATTAATAATATTAGGAAGTAATATATTCAACAAGGTGTAAAACAGAAAATGTCACGTGATGATGGCCAGGCAGGCGGGGCTTAACATTTGCAATTCAATCCTTATAATTTACTATAATCACAGAACAAAGGACGAAACCGTACATCTTAATTGGCACAGCTGAATTAGTTGACAAAATCCAACTTCCATGTATGATAGAAATTTTTAATAAACGAGGGATGGGAGAAAACACTGACCCCCTGGCAAAGACTAATACCGAGACTCAAATGGTGGAAGGCCAAGACTGGAAATAAGCAAGTGTGTTCCTTCCTCCTGCTTTTATATGATGTTTCACTGGGTGACTTAGTGCACCAGGAAAAAGGTGGGGGTTGGGGGCCCTGGGCAGCAGACTGCAGGCAGAAAAACAATGGCATGTTTATGGATCAGAAACCCCTATGCAGGAAATAAAATTTAAAAAGTAATGCATTTACAACAGATCCAAAAATTCGAAACACCTAGGGACAAACATAATAAGATATAGAAGGCCTGTACTCTGAAAACTAGCCTGTTGGAGAGAGAAATGCTAAAAGGACGGAGAGATGCGTGGTCACAGATTGAAAATTCAATGCTCTGAAGAAATCAGTCCCCCCAATGGGTCTGTACTTTCAATACAGCACTTGAGCAGATCTTACACACACACACACACACACACACACACACACACATATATATATATCAGAAACTGAGAAGCTAATTCTAAAATGTACTGAGGAATACAAAAGAATCTATTACAGCCTCCATATTTGTTGAAAAAGAGCAACGTTGATGACATGTGAACTGGCTACCCAACTTGAAGCGTCTCTGTTATCCTGTAGATGGCGGGGAGCCATGTAGACAGAGAGGACAGTCCCCGCACCGGGCCACGCCCTTCCGTCCAATTGCCTGGACGCAGGCGAGGCCATTCCGTGGGGAAAGGACAGTCCTGTCAACATACGAAGCCAAAACATCGGGGGTTGACAGGGAGCAAAGGGAACTCCGTCACACACCAGGAAGCGCGCACAGCGGCAAGTTGACGCTCATCCTCAGGGACCCAATGGGCCCCCATGGCCCTGTTGCAGGACTGGTGGGTGTCCAGGGACCACGCGATGAACTGAGCCCTGACTCAGGCCCGGTTCACTCTGGGTCCCTGCAGCCCACCAGGGACCTTTCCAACAGTCCCCGGGATGGCGGAGATGGGCACTTTAGCAGCTGGACCGCCCCTCATGGTGGCCCTTTGGCCGGTGGGATCCAAGCTCAACAGCAGGGAAGGCTGTGCGGTGGCCCCTGCCGTCCACCCTCGGCGGCACATCAAAGACAATGTCACTGTCACATTTCAGCGGAAGGTCAGAGGTCAGCACCATCCTTCGTCCTGGAAGGAGCGAGGGACAGTGGCTGTCATCACACCACTTTGCTTCACTGTCTGAACGCCTCCCGGGAAGGTGACAGCCGGCGCCGCACACTTAGGCACGTGGCAGCCACACGCAGCCTGAGGCCACTCTCCTAGGGTGGCACCTTGGTGACAGCCAGTTACAGCCGCCTCGGGCACGAGGTGCCTGGCCAGTGGTTTGGCAAAGGTGTTTCCCTCCCGTCCGGGGTGAGCGTGAGAGCCCTTAGCCCTGCTTACGTCTGGTTTACTTCAGCCACGGTTACCACATCGGGCTTTCCTCCCTTCGCTGCGTGAGGTCTCCGCTGTGACGGGTACGGTTTCCCGTCGCGACCCAGGTGCGACTTCGAAGGCGGCAAATTAACTAGTTCGTCTGAGCTCCCAGTGCCCACCCTGTGTTCCGGGGCAGAGACTCCAAACCGCTGGATTAATTCACAAGTCTCAGCGCCCCTAGGATAACCATCACACCACAGAATCGTTATCTCCTGGCTTCTAAAGAGAGGGGAGATGTTTTCCCACCGAGATAAGACCTTTCTGCTGCAGTTTTCAAGAAAGAAAGAAAAAAGAAAAGAAAGAAATAGAAATATGTGTACATGTTTTGACCCACAGGCCTTTCTGGAACTTTTAACTTGGTGCCAATTTTGCTGACCATTCTGGACAAAGAGCGTTGAGTTGCAGGTAGTAGAACCCCACCCGAAGGTATCTGAAATGAAGGGCACGGAGGAATCTTGTAGAAAGTTAGGCAGCTTCACGGGGAAAGGCCACCCGGACCACACAGCTCTCAAAGCGTCAGCCTCTGTCCTCACCATGCCTGTCACGTCTCTGTGGCTGGTCAACGGCAGGCCTGCGTCCCTGCTCTGCCCTCTCTTCTTGCTGGAAACGGCTGGTTCTGGCTCCCCCAAATGACAGCCGGAGCCCCTGTGATGTCAGCACTGCCGGGCCCATGGCCACTGTCCTGCATCTCAGATGGAACTGACCCCACGTGGGTGCGGGGAGCCCACGGCCCCACCAGCTGCCGGCAGGCCGGGAGGGGTCCCGGGGTTCCACGGGCTCTGTCCACCCCTCCCGCAGGGACACTCTGTGGGCAGGTGTGCCCCACATACGCCTTTAATACTGATCCGAGATGCGTCCAGTTTTCTGGCCCACAGCTAGGAAGGAAAACAAAACTGCTTTTAGAACCGAGTTAACAGCTGGTTTCAATGACAGCAATTAATTCCATTTATGGTGCCAAGTGAGGCCGTGGTGCAGAGCGCATTTCGGAGTCACATGTGCTTGTGAAGCAGGTCAGGGCGGTCACCTCAGTCACTGCCAGTCATAGCCAAACGCCGGGAGACCGAAGGGCAGGCTGTCGCGGGGGCACCTGTGCCCCGACCCGCCCAGCCCTGCCTCCGCGGCAGACCTCACTCCTTCATCCCACGTGCACCCGTGTGTCCTGACAGCGACAGCAGTTGACGCGGACCAGCTCAGAATGGGACGCGGTTGGAAGGGGGTTGATAGTTTCACCCACGTGCACGTGACAGCACAAGATAGGGAGCAGGCCTGAAAAAGTCCGGAATTCCTTGCACTTTGAATGACCGCGGACGTCAACCCGTCACGGGCTCCGGGCAGCGCCCCCGCCTCCCTCTCTACCGGGCTCTCGCGTGTTGACTGCGTTTGCCCCGAGTTGGTGCTGTTTTACGACGGCTAACCCTACGCGTGCACAGCAGTCAGTGCTGGAGCTGCTGAGAAGCCAAGGTACGGAATGACCTACAATTAAAAGGAAACAAAGAAAACGGAACCTAACCCCACCCCATCCACATCCACGCGACTTGCACTCAATTTAACTTGTCATACCACGCACGTGTCTGGGACTCGCATAGCCCGTCGAGGGCAGGGGGAGGAGGCAAACCCACACGTGCTGGGAACCGGTACATGCACACGTGCTGGGAACCGGTACATGCACATGCATGTGTGTGCCTGACGCGTGCATGCGTCTGAGTGTGCTAACATGTGGAAGCCAAGGAAAGGCTTCCGCATGACTTGTGACCAAATCATGTTTTGCCGTCTTATTTAATTCTTCAATGTACAGAATTTTGTCAAATATTATTAAAGACCGATGTCAGATCACGTAGGAAACGGAAAGTGCCCTTATGTTTATAGACAAAAATAGGCTTCAATTACCTGGCGATTTGTAAGAAAAGCTATTTCTGCCTCATACGAGGCCTGTCCCGGAAGTATCGCGCCAGTGTCAATGTAATGGAAACAGTTTGCTCGCCCAATACTTTGGGGACAGACCCGGTAGAATTAAGATGATAGCGAGATAATTTGCCTGGTTTGGTTCACGTTATAAAGCAGACCAAGTCGGTGTTTTTCAACCAGTGGATTATGAGACATGTTACAGATGTTGTTGCTTATGTAAGTATTGCGGATCGTGAAGAAAAGATTTGCAACCACGTTTATTAAAAATGTTTTCTCCTGCCAATGGGCTCATCGCTTACGACTTCATTTCTTAACTGAAAAGCTTTATTGAGATATAGCGCAAGGCATACTTTTAAAGTGTACCGTTGCGGTTCCTTTAAACAATTCGGAGTTGAATAATCTGCTGTCACTGCAATCAACCTCACAGCAGTTTTAGCTAAGAAGCCACCCCACACCCGTTAGGCATCAGTTCCCATTTCCGTCATCATCCAGCCCCAAGCTCCCTTCTCTGTTGGTTGGCTTATTCTAGAAATTTTATATGAATGGCATCAGACCACATGGCGCCTTTGTCTCTGAATTCTATCATGCAGCATGTTCAGGATCTATTCATGTCGTAGAATGAAAGAGGATGTGATTTCTTTTTAGGGTGGGAGAGTGTACGTGGATAGAACACACTTTGTTCCTTGACTCCTTGGTTGATGGGCATTTGGATTGTTTTCACTTTCTTGATGACTCAGAAAAATGTTGATATGAACCTTCCTGTGGAAGGTTTCTGGGGACATTTTCCCTTCTCTCTGGTGTGTCTCTGGGGGTGGAATTGCTGGGCGACACAGTAACTACATGTTTAACCTTTAAGTAATTTCCAAACTGTTTCCCAAGTCAGTTGCATTATTTCATGTTTTTAGCAGCAATGCATTAGGGTTCCAAATTCTTGACATTCTCTTAGCCGTTGTGATTTTTTACCCTTTTGATTGTAACCAATTTTGTGGGTGTGGATTGGTATCCCCTCAAGGACGGTAAGAGTCCCACGGGCTTGTGCCCCTTTCTTCTTTGGAGAAGTGTCAGTTCAAGTTCTGTCCACCTCTTATAAACAAGTTACTGTTTAATGCTTTTGTGGGAGGCTGTCCAGCTGCCCAGCACCTTTGTTGAAAACACCATGGGATGGTCTTTTCATGTTGAAAATGGCCATGTTGAACCCCGGTTGGCCGTAGACATGTGGGTTTCCCTCTGGGCTCTGTATTCTAGTCCCCTGGTCTCTGCACCTGTCCACCACCTGCCAGTACCATGCTGTCCTGATTAGTGTCACTTTGCAGTTAGTTTGGAAATCAGAACATTTGAACCCTTCTATTTTGTTTTTCGTTTTTAACTGTGTTTTGCCTATTTTGGGCCCCTTGAAAAATCTATTTGAGTTTAGAACCAGCTTGTTAGTTCCTATAAACACATCATCTGAGATTCTGGTGGGAATTGCCCCGAATCTGTCCATCAATTTGGGGAGTTTTGTCATCTAAACGACGTTTCATCTTCTAATCTGTGAATATGGGATGTTTTCCCAATTATTTAGAGCTTTTAAAATTTCTTTCAACAACGTTGCGTAGTTTCCAGAACAGAAGCCTCCCGTGCCTTTTGTCTAATTTATTTCTACGTGTTTTATTCTACAAGGCTCTTGTGAGGGGATCGTTTCTTAATTTCCTTCTCAGGTCATTCACGGCTGTGGTGAATTACACTGTATTTTGCCCATTGATCTTGAAACGGGCAGCTTTGCTAAGATACGCACGTGTGTAGCTGTGTGTGTTTGTGGGTGTTTCTAAGGATTTCCTGTATACGGATTCATGCTCTCAGCCAACAGAAATAATTTTACTTTTCCTTTAGAACCTGGCGCATTTTACTTCCACGTGGCAGCTCTCCTGGATAGCAGCAGGCGGAGCACAGGTCCTGCCTGGGACAGCGACCAACAGTAAATGTTGGGTCTCTCACCACCAAGTGCGGCAGCAGCCGGTGTTGGAAATGGTTCGTTGGACTGAGGAAGTTCCCTTCCACGCTGTTTTATGGCGTGTTCTTACCATGGGGCCACTTTGTGTTATTTCTTACCACTGCATATGAATCTACAATTTTTATTAAAATTTTCCAGTTAAAATAGTAATTCTTTCTCATAAGTGATAGTTCCAAATGTCTCCCCACTACACAATTTCTCGTAGGACGTTACTATGGATTACACTTAATCATAAGAATGTTTCACTCTCTTAAAAATCGATATGGATGGTTCCCATGAAATATTTATGCCGGATTCCCCCAACCTTAATTACATGGAAGTTTGGCTGGAGCTTTTATAGGGGTATTGATTATTCATTAAGAAGCATTTTCTTTTATGATAAACCGTAAGTTCTGAGAGAGTGGCACCAGATACTCGCACCAAAAACCAAACGGTAGCCTAGTATTTTGCCTCCCTTGAAATTTGCGGCCACTCCCCTGGTTACAAATTTAGGATTATCTTGGTCTCTTGGTCCCCATCACCTTCCCTCCTGGGTGCGGAAACAGGCTCAGGTGAGCCGGGAAGCTCAGCTGTCAGTCGCCGGCGTCAGGCTCCTGGAGAGAGAATTTCCTGCGGCTTCACCACCCCTCGATGCTGCCATGAGTGCTTAGCACTTCCACAGTTTTCAGTCCATTTTAAGGGGACACAGCATGGGGCCCGAGTGTCACAGTGGTGCCCCGGGTGGGGTTGGGGTGGGGTGCGGGGCCGGCGTGGGGTGGGGGCTCCCGATTTCAGCATGCTCACTCCTCCCTGCGTTGCCCCCAAATGCCAGGGCCGCTCAGCGAAGATGCCACCAAGACAGAGAAGAGTGTGGAGGCATCAGTTTTACTTCCCGGTAACTTGCTGCGTTTTCAAGTCCTTCGGTAGGAGTGAGTTTTCAGACGTGAGAGCTGACAGAATTGCCCAACCACCATCCCGCACACCGGAAACTAAGGCAACTTGATACTGAACGTCAACGGTCATTGAAAAGCAAATTAGAAAAATTAAAAAGAAAGATGTAGATTCAAATAGAAAAAAAATGTACGAGAAAATAAATGAAAAGGATGAACCATGTATTATGGCGAACGTAACTTTGGGAAGGGATTGTCTTCTGGAGAAGGTGCTGTAATAAATGGATAACAAGACACAAACAATAAAATGACCCTCAGTTCTTGCCTGTTACCCACGACAAAGCTTAACATGAAGTGTATCGTAGACCTGATCGTGGGGTGAAAGTAGCAAAACACCTGGGAGAACTCGGAGGAGGAAACCTCTGAGACTTGGGTGATGAGACAAAGCTGAGGACGTGAAAAACGCCAGCCCCACGGAATAGAGGACGAATGAAACTACATCAAAATGATCATCTTTTGGGTGAATCCTATTATGTATAAATTATACATCAATAGACTTGAATTGGAAATATTGCCTCTGAATACTCCGTGAGAAGCGGTGGGTACAAAAGGAGACAATAAAGGTCATTCCTCTGAAGAATTGGTAGTGTCATGAACAAGTCAACATTAGCTGCTCTGCGACACGTTCAGGGTTGTAGCTGGAGCCACGTGTCTCCCTGGAGCCAGGAGAACCTGCCACCTGCCCTGCGGTAAGTGAGGGGCGGGGAGGGTGTTCCCCCTCTCTGGGCCAGGAAGCCGAAGCCCAGAGACACTTGCAACTTGTCCGGGGTTTCCCGTGAAACCACCAGAGTCCCCCAAAGAAAGAAGAAGGCAGTGTTACCTCTGAATGGAAACATCTTTCTTTGCCATGACACAAATCTCAAAGCCAGACAAGTTATTGTAATATTAACTATATATATATACATATATATATATACACACACACACACACACACACACACACCCTCATGACAACGTACTGTGTAAAAAGCTCATAGACCATTGATAAATTGGGGGAAATATTTGTATAAAAAGTCATAAGCATAGGGAGAACTTCTTTTCTTAAGCTCTAAGGAATGCCTGCACAACCAAAAGAAATTTTTCAGTAGAAATGGACAAAGGATATTACCCTTATTCCTGGAAATAGAAATGTAAATCACCCTTTATTATAACCACGGGCCAAATTGCATTCATGATAAGAAGAATGGAAATCAAGTGAGAGACTGTTTTTGGTCATCAGCTCTGCAAAGCTGGGAGAACAAATTCACAGCACTGGTGTGGCCCGGCACCAGGTATGATTACACGTTCAGGGTGGAGCCAAAGTGTGGAATGTGATGGAGGGTAACCCGCAGGTTCTGTCAACGTCTGTAACACACCTGCTTTGTCCAAGGGGTCGAAACTTTACTTCAAATGCATGTCCAATTATGTGTAACAGTACGCACATACAAAAGTATTTGTTATATGCTCTTTGTAATAGTAAAATGCAATATTAAGAAAAGTTTAAACATTTGGGCTGGATAATCAAATAGGAAGAATCATCAACAGCAAGGGTTTTGTTTTGTTTTTTTTTTGAAGATTTTATTTATTATTTTTAGAGAGAGGGGAAGGGAGGGAGGCAGAGAGGGAAAGAAACGTCCATGTATGGTTGCCTTTCACCTGCCTCCAGCCACGGACGCGGCTGGAGACCTGGCTTGCAACCTGGTCATGTGCCCTGGCTGGGAATCGAACCAGCGACCTTTGGGTTCGCAGGCCTTATCCGCTGAGCCACGAGCCAGGGCTTTGATGTCTATTTCTAAGCAGAAAGTCACCTAGAAGGGAAAAATGAGGCTGGCCCCTACTGCCCCCAGCCCACATCCATGACCAAAGAAAGGACAATTTCCAGCCAGTTCTGAAAAGGATGTTTTAACCCTGAATGTGACACCTGGCTGCAATGTCGTTCAGGTATGAAGACCATACACAGAAATTCTGAAAGACAAAAAATGAACTGAGCTTCCAGGATGTTTTCTGGGGAAAAAAAACCCTGCTGCCCAACACATTTAACCGATCGGATCAGTTTGGTGGGGTCAGTCTCCACCCTGCGGGAGCCGCAGCAAGACCCTCACCCTGGAGGGCGCCGGGAGACCAGCCACGCAGGACAGCGACAAAGCCAACCACAGGCTGGCAGTGAGGTGAGGGGGTGGGAAATGAGACAATGTTTGTATTTTTCCATTTGGAGGCGGAGATGACAGACACAGGACAAGGAGACCGAAGAATTTCCTCACAAAGGAATTCAAACACTCGTACCCTAGGACTGGGAGTCTTCCCACCAATCAGCTCATGGTAGTTGCCACTTATTTTCTACGGTTTTAAAGTTCCTAGGACTTTACTTTTAAAAAGTCCAAGCTGGGGAAAATTTGGTGTCTTAAAAGGAACTAACTTTTATTTAGATCTGGTCCCAAAATAGAATCAAGAGATATCATTTTGGAGGCACATATTAATGGGCCAATGCTGGTAATTACACAATAATGAGGAGGTCATGTTATTCATAAACCTGAATACTATATTTATATGTTATATATGTTACATACAAATACCACTGAAATATACATCTAACTTAGAGTAATATGAATTTTATATATAAATGTGTGTAATTTACATACAAACCCACACATATAAAACAGGACTGGCTCACCTACAAATACAAAGAAACCTGTGTGTATGTGTGTATGTGTCCATGCCTGTATCTACGTATCTATATGTCTACATGTACATAAATTAACATTGTTTCAGATAAAAAATTTTATTTAAACGTCTTTTTTCCTTTATCAACCCGGTGTGCATAATACAGTTTGACAGATAATAGATAAAAGCTCAGACTTTGAAGTCAGGGTGATAATGGTTCTACTTCTGGTTTTCCCAGACTTCCTTAACCTGTGACCTCAGTTCTGTATCTGTCACCCTGGGCTATTGTAGCATCCATGTCACGTGCTGGCATTAGAGTCGGCGTTGCATGTAAAGGGCCTGGGCGTGTCTGAGAGCACATACGTGCATGGTAGCAGGTGCAGCACATGGAACCAGGCACTGGGCGGGGGCCAGAGGAGACGCCTGGCCACCGGGCGAATGGAACTTGGGCAAAGCTTCAGACTCCTGGATGCTCCTTATTTTCTCTTTCTGCCTCTCCCTTTAGATTTACTGGTATAAATCCTTTTTCACCGAAGGGTGGGATCAGGGCTACCAGCTTACAACACTCTTTATTAACTCCCTTGGAAAGATCTTTTTCTTTTTTTAGTTTATCCATTTTTCTTTGGTCTCCATTATTTCAGCACCGCAATAAACAAAATATCAAGGACAGGGTGAAATGTGTTCACAACAGTACTTCCAGCTACTGTATTTTAAAAAAGTCTGTTCAGCCGATTCCAGGTCCCATGAGCTTTTCCAACTGGCTGTGCAGGAAAGGGCCCGCCACCCCATTTTTTGCAGCACCTCATCAACCTGCGTCGGTCCCAGGGAGCTTTCCTGAAACGCACTTGGCATTTGGGGCGCTGGAGTCCCCTCCCGTGTTTAATCACATGACTGGGGGAACCAGAGGAGGGTGAGACCCTCCCCACGCACGGCCACACCGCCGCCCTGTGTGTCCCTGCCAGCTGCCATTGATTTCTACAAAACTCGTGCCCTATCCCTTCACAGATTTCTAAAAGCCACATTTCGGTTCACGTATGAGGCGGATCCACCATCCGAACTCTTATGTTCATTCCACGGCCTTTGCTTTGAGATGGTGTCACCTCTAAAGGTAAGTGGCTCTTGGGCGAAGAGGCAGACGCGCAACGACCAGATCACCAGCCATCGCGGGCGGCTCGGGGCACCGTTATCTCAAAGAGCGAAACATCAACCAGACAAATAGTGGAATGGAGATGAAGAGCCTCTTCAGTCAGAATGTCAGATCGAGCCTCCAAGTAGCGCTATCATCACTCTACGATTTCCTAACAATAAAATGCTTTCTCAACATTTGGAAACGCATTAGAGATTCTTACGGCCGCTTCCTTCTTCTTAAAAAATAGGGTTTTCCATGTGCAAACTTCTATTCTGCAGAGCCATGGGTCGGGGAGGCTGTTTATTACATTTGAGAAGCACAGTTATAAATGGATTTAAGACATCAAAACCAATTAAGTGTCATAGTCATCTCTCAAGCGTTTCCTGCCTGACGCTCCCGGGCCCCTGCCTGCAGCCGGGGCTCCCGTCCACTAAGAAATGTCCCTGCAAGGGTATCTGGAAAGTCACCCCAAAACATGGCTCTTGATGAGAGCATTCTGAGACCAGAATGTGATTTGCGGGTTCCCCTTCCTGTTGCTCTCACCAGGCATGTGTTCGTGGTGGTCGGGATACCCTGCCCCAGGGAGCCCGTCTCTGCTCTCGGGGAGGTCACAGCACAGCTGTGGCTCGGGGGGTGAGCACCCCTCTTCCTCCACACACGCCGTGAGAGCTCTGATCTGAAGGTCCGGTGACGGGGGATCCACACGGATCCCACGCGTGTGCTCTTGCCAGTGAGCACGCGCGCTCCCCTTTACCAGCCGTGACCCTCCTCGTCCTCCTGCAGGTCAGGGTGCTGGACCCCAACTCCTCTGAGGGCTGCCCTATCCCAGCGTCCGCATGGTGCACATGCTCCCTAAACTGGAAACTACACGAGAGAACACACAGACGCGTCATTGCTCTTTATGAAGTGTAAGCCATGAGGCTGAGATTCCCTGCGCTGCTGGGCGTGGGGGGAGGTGGGGGGCGGGGTTACCTGTCATCCCAAAGGGTTCACCAGCTTTTGGTCAGTTTTGAGTCCTTCCAGGGTACAGCCCGCTGCTAGGTGGGGTCGTGGCTGGGAGCTGAGGAGGGTCTCCCTGGGTTCGGAAGTTCACAACCTTCTCTGCTGCTCATCCCACCGTGGAAGCCCAAACACGTGGTCTTAGAAGTGACACCCTCCAAACCTCTCCCCTCCAAGAGGGACCCTGTCGCCATCCCTGGGGGGGTGGGGGTGGGGGCCCAGCTACGTCACAGAAACTGGACTCGCCAGCCCTGCCCCTCAGACGCAACTCCTGGGTCACACCTGCATCCCAGCCCCTTCTCACCAGAACCCCACGGCTGGGTCCGTGACCTTGCTGCACCCCCTTTTCTCATCTGCAAAACAGGGGTGACGATGCGGGGCGACGCGGACCGTGCAGGGTTGCTGTGCACAGGAGAGGAACACAGCGCTCTTCATCACGATGCCCGGGACGCAGTCCCTGGGGGACACTGACGGCGGTGGCCTTTCACGTCAACGCGGGGACCCTGGGCTGGGAATCCGTCACCCCGTTTCCCTCCGCTGAGACCTTCTCCGTCTCCAGGCGGTTGTTCTGCTGGAGGCTGGCGGCGAAATGGAAACAGCACACGCTCGCTTACTCATTCCAGGAGGCAGAACTAAGAGCGTCTTGAGTATTTGGCCTTAAAATAACTTCACGGCCACAAACGCATCCGGCCAGGAAAAATGCCGCTCATTCGACAGGTTTCCTAAGAAACTGGAATGTGGACCACGAGCCCCACTCGGGACGCCCTGCTCGGGAATCTTGTGAAGCTGCAGAGATGGGTCTTCTTATGCGTCAACAAAAATGGGAAAATGCCGGGGGAGCCTTTGCAGGACAGTCACGAGCAGATGTGGGGAGAAGTGGAACATTCCTCTCGTGTTGGATCAGCAACTCCCCGCCCCCGCCACACACACACACACACAAACACACACACACACACACACACGAGGCTTCGAGGGACGTGCAACATCTCATCTTGGAATCATACACAATGTGTTCATTCTTTTTAGAATTTTCTCTCTTTCTCTCCCCCTTTTTCTAAGCCCTCAATCTGTCCAACCTTATAATGCGGTTGTCACTAGCACATTGTCTCCGTCGGGAAGACGACACCTTGGATCTTAATGTGGTATTGACTCTTTTGTGCCTGAAACCTCTCCAAAGTAGAATTATAATAGTATGTAGAACAAAAGGATTTTGTCACCTTAGTGGTTCCAGGATTCTCATTAGGAAGAAATCATCACAGGGCTACTTTTTTGATCATCCTGAACGTTGGTTTCCTTTCTGTGACCTTGCCTAAAAGGCTTTTTTCAACCAACAGCAGCATTTATCGGGCCTTGAATAGGTAGCTACGCTAATCTTTGATACTGGTTCTACTGCCCGATGAACGCAGGATGCATATTGATACATTCGGATTGGTAAGCACATGCTAAAGGGCATAGTACTTGTAAATAGACACCTTGGGCACATTGAGCGTAACCAGAGACATCTCATTACAGCGTCTCTGATCCTCGTCACTCACCACGGCGTAATCAGTTCATCAATACACGTCATACCAAGTTTCTGTTCTTTGGGACAATCCTTTCGGGGCTGCCATGTGCCAACTGCGTTCCAGGTACTGCGGCCGGACTAGTGATTAAGCTGATTAATTCCCGATCTCCCCTTGCAAACCGTATTCTAGTCAGAAGAGCCAGCGAATAAAAGAACGAAGAGGAAAGATGAAATCACGAAGAGCAATGGGGCGGAGAATACGTTTCAGGCTGAACGGATAAGGGACATGTGGGAGGGGCACTGCAGGTGGATCCACATACAGATAAACATCAAAACAGATGCAAACACGCATCCTTATAAAACTAACACGTTCTGCTCTGCATGTGTGGCCGTGTAGAATAAGCATGCGGGCCGGAACATGGGACTGGGAGGCTGAAACGCGCACGGCTGCGTGTGATGCCACCAGTGGAGGTGAACACAGAACCCGTCCCTGTGTCCCCCATGGGGGGGACCCCAACTTGTAACTTTGCCCATTTGGTGGGTGAAACAAGGGATGCAGAATCGCTCTGCTGTTTTCCTTAATTGTTTGGATGGTTAATGAAAGATGGATGGTTAATAGTGGGGTGTCGCTATTTCTCTTTCTTGCTTTAACGACCATTTTAGTTCATCTCACGTGACTCTGAGTTGTCGGCATCTTCTGCCTTTTATTCTTGGACTTTTATGTAATTTTTATTGATGTGTGTACTTGTATATACATACATGTAGTACAAATGCACATTATTTATATACAAATAAATACACCCTATAAACATACTTACATGTGCATATATAGTGTGGTCCCATATATTAATAGTAGTTTATATAGGAACATGTAACACAAACACACAGCTACAAAAATATGTGTGTATATATATAGTCCAGATATGATCTCCCCCATGGTTGCCTTTAATATTGCTTAATGGCTTTTACTACAGAACAATTTAAATATCACATAGTTAAATTGATTAATGTCCATGGCATTTGCATTTGAGTGTGTGCATTTTTGTCTTACTCCCGTTCCGATATTTATAATGATGACATGTTTTTTCCTGAGTTATTCCTAATACTGTTTTACTTTTCAGAATGTGCACTTATTTTTGTGGGAGAGGGGCTCCTTCCCCCTCCCGGGTGCACCCCGTTCCCCATTTTGATGACCCCCTGTCGTGCTCTGGGCTCTCAGGGGTCTGCTCCTGACCACCCGCCAATGTTACATTTCCTTCCTCGTCCCATTTTAACAATAACTTCTGAAACCCAGTAGGCAAATCTCTCCCTTCTTACCCTAATGATCTTCCGAGTGTTCTCCTGGTTACGCTGGCATGCCCCGTCCTAAATGAAGTCATAGGGAGGGTTCTGAGTTTCATGAATAAACTAATAGGATTTTTTACAACACTGCCATGTAGTTACAGATTAATTTGGAGGCGCGGTCTTATCTTTACAATATGGAGTCATCCCATTCAGAATACGGCTTCGCTCACCTTTTATTCAAATCTTCTTTTATGTCCTTCCGTAAAATTTTACGGTTTCCTCCACAGAGGCCCTATACTTATTTTTATTGGGGTTATCTTTATGCACTTTATAGTTTCGTAGCTATTGGGGAGCAGTGTATCATCCGTTCTGGGCTCCGCTGTGGGCAGCACCCAGGACGCTGTACAGCCCAGCGATAAGGCGACGTTCCAAATATAATGTCGCTCTTCCTCCTTTAGAATGTTTATACAATTCATGTGTCTTATGTTTTCCTAATACTTGTGTATTTGATCTTTCTTTCCCTTGGCTTGGCCAATTGACCAGGGCCCCCTGGACAATGTTGGTGAACAACCTGATGGGGAGCAAGCTTTTCTCTTCGCCGATTTTCAAGGGAGGCTTCCAATATTCCAGCACGAAGTGTGATGCTTTTCCTGTGGTTTTCTGGTAGATAAAATTCATTAAATCAAGGACATTCCCTTTTATGACTCGCTCACTCAGAGTTTCACTTATTAATTTTTTAGTCGGAATTTGGTGGAAGATGTTACAAAACAGCCTTTCCGCATAAAGTAATCTTGTGCTTCATCAAGTGTGATCATTTAACAGGGTCCATTAGCCTGGTGCCTTTTCCGCCCCAGACTCTTTCCCTGAGAGCCCTTGGAACACAGCTTCCAGACTGGGCTTGGGGTGATTAGCTGATATGTTAATTAGAATATTTGCATGCTGCTCATTAGTGACAGCAGGTCCAACCTTTTATTTGTTCTGCTGCCCTTGCTCTGTTTTGTCTACTGGTAGATTTTTCTTAATTGTTTCTGTAAAAATAAACGTCGGAGAGTTACATCATTTATAATTTAAGCTGTTTATAGAACATGGAGACTTAAATTTGCTTTCTAAAATACTGTAGATAAATTATTTACATCTGATGCTATTTCCGAGGGTGCATGTTGCTATGTGCTTTTAACTTTTTAATGCACTCTTGACCAATGTATGTAATTCCTATTTTTGAGCCAGTTTTAATAACCTGCATTCTCAGACAATCAAGCATTTTATCCAAGTTTACTAATTTGTTATCAACGATAGATAGTGTTACCTTTGTCACAGGTCACATTTGTTGTCATGGAGCTTCGGGTTCCTCCTCTAATCATGTGTAGCCACTTCTGCCTTATGATTTTTCATACCTTGTTCCTGTTTACCTTGGGAAGGGCTTGTCCGAGTTTCGACTGTCTTGTCCATGGAAGCAGGGAGCAGGCCCGTGGGGTGTCGCTATTTCTCCCTCCGTGTGACTGTTTGCTCCCAGCGACCCGTCTCTGTCTTTACGGGGGCTTCCTGGGTGTTGACAGCTCAAATTCAGGCTTGCTGCTCTGTCATCCTCCGGGTTATGACATCCTCAGGTCACTGTCGGATGGGGGCGGAAGAAAAGATTCCGTTTCAAAAGCTGCCTCATTTTCCATTTCTACTTTCAAAAGGCCACCTCTGCCCAAGCCCTTGCTGTCAGAGTTCCCCACGCCAGCAGCGAGGTTTTCCTACCGTCCTTCCCCAAACCCACAGCCTTGGTGGGCGGGCGACCGCCGGTGTCCAGTGTACGAAATGTGCCCCAGGTTTGCACCCATCCTCAGTGTCCTGAAAGTGCCGGTTTTAAATGCAGCATCTTCAGTTACCTTGAACAGATCTCTGCAGTTTCGGGCTTTTTCAGTTCTGACGATGGCCTGTTGGTTACCTCCCATTTCTAGGACCAACGTGGCGATTGGCTGTCACGACAGAGCTCCTGCATGTGCCGCTCACTTGGTCTCCGGGAACCGGACACCAGGGACCTTCCCCACTGGCCGCCCCGCAGACTCGGGTTCCCTGCTCACAGCGCCTGCCGGCGGGTCTGTGGGCTCGTGTGAGGAGCAAACAGCCGTGTACCCGTGGTTCCCGGCCTTTGTCAGGGCTCTTCTCTGGTCCAGCGTAACCACCATCGGACGTGACAACACAAGACAACCAGGTTGCACTGAGCCGCTGAGCACCGTTGTCACTCGCTGCGCAGAGAATGGCCAACTGAGCGGGCTCTGGGGCTGGTGGAGACCAGGGCGACGCTTCAGGTCGGGGACTTCAAACACCGGCCTGTTCCCACTGCTCCGTGCTCCACGGCGGGACCCGACTTCCACTGAACCCCAGGTTTCCAGGCGCGGCCCGGCTCCTCTCAGGTATTGCCCGCAGCTCAGGACCGTGCGGGGCAGGACGCAGCCCTCGGCCAGCCCACGGCAGCTGAGCGGCAGGGCGCAGGCTTTGCTTCTCCAGTAACTGCGCCCCGTGAGGGTCCGATGGCTCACAGCTGTTCTCACGTCCTCATTCATCTGCATGATAGGCACCAGGGAACACACTCAAACTTGGCGTCAGCGCTGAAAATAAACTCGGTCACGTTGCCCATGGTTTCAACCATTGTGGTAGGTCAAACGCGATACTTCTGGAAAAGACATAGTGTGACTTTGGGACAGAAGTTGGCATGCGGGCTGAGTGAGTTGTGCAAACTCGAGATCCCTGGTTGTGACACGGGGCACCAGGGGCGCGTGAACCACGCAGAAGCCACAACGGCCTGTGGCCGTCACGTGATCCTCGCCAGGGCCCGTTCTAGCTGCCTGCCATCCACAGAAACACAGACTAACGGGCAGAGGCAGGAGGACAATCGCCCGCCTGATACTTATTTTTATCAAGTTGTTCATGGAAAAAAACCTCTCCCTGATGTATTTTAAGGATTTTTATCTTCCATCCCTCTAAAGAACATATATCTCCCGGACGCGGAGGATGCGGAAAGAAATTCCGTTTCCTGCTTGGCCCCGCTGATAAACCCCGGAACAGTTCGGGGTGTGTTTTCCGAGCACGAGGTGTGCCCGTGCGTCTGTGTACCAGGCGGGGTGCATTTTTTAGGCACTCGCTCCTGTGTCTGTGTCCCCAGATTCAGATCGTCATAGAAATACTGCTTGAGCGTGTACCTCTCTGCGTATCTTGCTTCTCCCCGCGGACGCGAAGCCGGGTTGCCTTTTATCTGCATCCTCAGCTTACTCCGCGCAGCCCTGCCTCTGGTCGTCACTCCGTCTTGCCGTATCTGAACTCGCCACCTTGTGAAGAGGTGGACACGTGGGGTTTGCTCGCACGGCAGTTATTTTGTTCCAAAATAGGAGCCAATTGAACCACTTCCCACGCTGCTTGCGGGAGACCGATCTGCAGCTGCATCTCGTCACAGTCGCTGGTCAAGGCTCAGCCGCCTGCCTCCAAACTTGTTCTTCTTGACTCATTAATGGGGGAGCCGGGAGGCTGACCCAGTGGGTTCAGAGAGAAGGAAACTGAGACCTGGGGTTGACGGGCTCCGTGGGAGGAAGAGGGGAAAGAAGACAACTGAATGCAAGTCAAGTGAATTTCCACGAGGCACCAACGAAACAGCAAACCAACACGGCCTATCTCTGGGGTGGAGCTGGAGTTGCTGAAGAGTTTTGCAGAACAACTGACTTGCAGGCCCACTGGGAGCCCCTTCCCCGAGAGCAGCAGGTGAGCAGCAGGTGGGCTGCAGGGGAGGGGGGGTTGTAGGAAAACGTCCGTAGCAAAGGCTCGCCCTGACCCTCCTGCACTTTTCTAAGTTCTGGATGTTTTTTTCTCACGACCATCGGAGTTCCGTGTGTTTTTCTGAGATACGATGTCTTCATAGCTTGGGAACATTCATTGAGAATCATGGTTATCACAAGATTTGTATTCCCGTAGGTATAAGGCCTCGCAAAGGAAGTCTGAGAGGGGCATTCTTGAAACAGGACTGCGTAATATTTCACTTCACGGATGCACCGATGACAGGGAACAAAGGGGCTACTGGCGGACATCTATTTCTAGTATTCCTCCAGTTGTTACTGATTCTCAGGAAGCAGCATCTTTGTACAACTGAACGTACACATTCGTGGAATAAATTCTTAAAGTGGAATCGTTGCTTCGTATGTTACGTAGATTGGAATTGTGCACAAAATTGCCAACATTTTCTTTTCAAATGCCTGTGTTTTTGTACCCTTGATGCCTGGGGCCCACATTTAAATGGAGGGCCGCCTGCACGATCTGCTTTTGTCAGTTGCATCTGTAAACCCTTCAGGATCGAATCCGTGGGCCGTCCTAGGCCGCCGTCATTGGGAAGTTACTTGAGACACACCAGCAGTGAGGACCAAGTTGGTGAGCCCCAGGGGTACAGGACAAGCGTGAAAACAAATCAACCAGTGAACAAACGACCGCTCTAGATAGAAAGACCGAAACAGCGACTCTGGGTAGGTTTCCAGAAATACTGCAGACATGTTAGCCAGGAACTCGCAGTGGTAATTTATCCTTTGAAATGTCAGAGAAGAGAAAAGCAGCAGGACCATCCCTCCTCTCATGTAAAAGCTCAGATGGCATCAGGTGGCCCTCGGGTCTGGGGCTGGTCCTGCAAGGAAGCACAAGCAACATGTCCCTCCTCTGCTGATTTGTTCAGCAGACCCGCAACTTCTACCCCTCACGGAAGGTCTGCGTCTGGCATTCACGAAGCCCTCAGCCGAGGGTTGAGCAGGAGACAGGAGACAAGAGAGGTGGTGAATTGCAAGGCAGGGTGAGGCTTCCATGTCCTGGCTTGAAAGAGACAGCAAAATAAGAGGCAGAACAACGGGGTGTCAATGAAAGAAGAGGAGCAGGAGATGCAGAGCAGAGCCAAGAACTGGGTACCGAGGGGGAAGAGGGCACCGGGGTTTGGAGCCCTCGGTCTGCAGAAAAAGATGCTCATCCAAGAACAGACACGGAAGGGGTGGTGGAAAGACTTGCAGGGTGAGGACCCCATACCTACGATCCGATCGTAAGTTTCCAATGGCCTGACGGCTTCCCAGCGACCGCCAGGGACGCGTGCGGCGTGGCTGTGAGTGAGGGTGAGGGAACCAGGCGGCCGGGCAGCGGGCCGGGGATCCTGGAGGCCCTGTGGGAGCCGAAACCCAGAGCCGGAGGTGACCGCCCCCCTGTCGGAGGCCTGGGATGCCCAGGGAGACCCAATGTCATTGTCCCTGAGCTGAGGCTGAGCCTGCTCCGCACGCCGGCCCCCACAGACGCGCGTCTTCAACTGTGGAAAGAGTTAACTGTCCCCAGTGCCTCCCCGGTCACCAGGGGCCTAGGAAAATCACGGATACAAGTGTGGGGTGCTCAGGAAGCTGCCAGACTGGCACCTCGGTGTGGCAGCCCAGCCACCGCCACCTGAGTTGTCTGAGGCCCTTTGGGGGAGGGGATGCTGTACTTTCCCTTCACAGCCGGGACGCGGCTGGCAGACACCAGCCTTCTGCTTCCCAACTCAAGTCCTGGGCAGGTGAGGCCACTCGGAAGGACGGGCACGTATCCACCGCGCTCTTTCGGAATCAGACGTGGGAACCGGGCGCCCCCCAATTCCATGTCAACGCCACGTTCTTCCCGGTGCCTGAGTTTGGAGATCATGCGTTGAGAAGCGGGGGCCGGGTTCTTTGTACACATTTAACATACAATCTTTGTTGCCTTCTGAAGTAGCTCAGCCTCTAGCTTTTTAAAATTTTTCAGTTGTTTTAGACGTTTGTGCCATGGTTGCAGCAACTCCCCTGGAACAGAAACTACATAAGCTGCGGGAAGGAAAACCGCCCTCAGAAAGGCGAACTCCTCCTGTGGGAATGTGAGAAGATTTCCATCTTTTTCTTCAAAGCAGCGTCACTTTAGATGAGCATAAAAAATAAATGAGAGGAGGGATTTATCCCACGTGACCCGCTGCGGAGGAAAGAGGAGCAAGACAAGCAGCGCTGGTCCCCCCGCCACCCCCCGTTCTCCGCATCAGACAAGCCGGGGGGCTCTGGGCACCCCCAGCGGAGGTGCTCCCGCGGGACGGCGGCTGGGGCAGCGGGAGCTCCTTCTGGAAGTTTCCTCCAACTCCCGATGGGTCACCCCCACCTCCGTGTCCGTGTCCCGGGTCTGTCACAGCAGCTGCTTGTCCAACCGTCCCCTCCCGTCTGGCCACCCTCATGCTGCCCCCACCTTTTCTACCGTGTCTCTGGCTTCTGCTCCTCTGTTCGCCAGTCTCCGTCCTCCGAGGGACCGCACCCACCGGGTCCTTACCGTCACGTCCCACGGATCCTGCAGGGCCCTTTGTCCGAGGGACACACCTTCCTGTTGGGACAGGAAACAAGGTGGTGCGTTCAGCGCGGTCCTGGAACAAGTGCTGGGGCCAAGCCCGGTCTGCACGGTGAGCAGACGCACAGCTGGGCGGCTGTGGGCGCAGCTGCTGCCCTGATGTCGCACGGGGGCCCCTGTCCAGGGCTCCACCTGCAGCCCCCCACCCCGGGCTGACGGTCACCTGCGTCCTCACGTCCAACTTCCCTCCTTCTTTTGGGGACACACCGTCTGCAACCGGACAGCGGCCTGCGGTGGCCGAACGCCGGGCAGCAGGAGCCCCGGGCCGGGGGCTGGAGGCCACCCTGCAGGTGCGCCCGGCCGGTGCCCACCCGTGACCGCGGCGGCCGGTTGACCATGCCTCACGCCAGCGTCCTGGGAGGTGTCCCTCTGTGGGGAGATGGGTGAGCCCTGCCCTGTCCCTCGGGAGGAGACGCGCTCACCACGGGCGGGTCCCCCGTGAGACGCAAGGCTCGCCTGGCTTTTTCCAAGAAATGTTTCCAACAACTGTTTCCCTTGGTGCTCAGTTCAGAACATGAGCTAAATGCAAGTTACCTTAAGTATCCAGAGTCCCTAATGCATTTTAGGAAAGAAAAATGAAAAGAAAAAACCTTATTTGTCATGTTAATCGTTTAATTAATTTGAGGAAAATGAGAAATGGCAAGTGATTTCTTTTATTGCAACATTGTTGCATGAAAATAGGATTTAACTCCGGCCCTCTGACTCGGGGGTGGGGTGGGGGGGTGGCGTGTCATCCCGCACCGTGAAGGGTCCCGGGTTTGGTTGCTGGCTGGCGTGTACAGGGAGGCAACCTATTGATGCCCACCTTCCAATGATAGAATATCCTCCGGTGAGGGTTTAAAAATATATATACGATTTAGGTAGTCAACAAAGTTAATTTTGAGTGTTTATAATTTCAAAAAGCCACTCAGGAACTTCCAGAAAATGTTTTATTAGGAGTACCTGCCAGGGGTTCTGTGCACAGCTCATAAGGAATGAGGCAGCTAATGAACAGAAGTTGGAGGGGCTCCAGCATCTGGCTGGTCAAACTTGCTGCGTCTGCACACAAAGAGCCCTTCACCAGGAAAGGCTTTGCTGAAATGTTCAGAAAAGGCACGGGCATGTGTCGCAATTGTTTACTGACACACCGTATCCAACCTCTGCTCCGTAATTGCATTGAAATTTCCTACATCCAAACGCGATGAAAACCCAAGGCATGATAGACGTATTGCAGGCCTGACTCAATTCGCAAGAGATTGAGTCAGAAATCACAGGCTCATGCAGAGAGGTGAGGTGGGTTTTGGCATTTTTGGGGGGGAAGACATACAAATACAGGCGTAAGTATAGCTATCGGTATAGAGGCGTGTGCATGAAGGCGTAACCGTGTGTTCACACGCACTTGTGGGTGGGACCCACCTACACCTGTGGTCATTCTCCAACTCACCCAGAGGCGCCCTGATGCTGAATAAGGCCGTGCGGAGAGAGGCCGAGGAATTAATTAGAAATATAATTCCTTGAGACACAGAACTCACGCTGCGTTTCCTTCATCCCTTCTCTTGAAACTCCTCTGACGAAATATGAAAGAGAAGCGGCCCGAATCCCATTTGCATGCAGAGTAAATAGAAACTGGGAACAGAGAGTGCAGCTTATTAAATTTGCAGTGTCTTTTATGAGCCTGCCTGTTCATCGTGCGTCCTGGGGAGCACAGCGCTGCGTTTCCTGCACGGGATGCTGGATTCGGCAGCGGCTCCTTCCGCCCGTGTGCACCCCGGAGGCCACGGACGGCTCCCCTGCCCCCGGCTGGAAGCGGGGAAGTGACCGTCGGGCGATGTGGAAAGGGCTGCGCACATGCCTCGGGATGGGGTCTCTTAGATCACCCGCAGGACGCCGCAGAAAGGACCGTAAAACAGCAATTAAATGTCTTCAGTCTCGCCCGGGCGGGTGTGGCTCAGTGGACTGAGCGCCGGCCTGCAAACCACAGGGTTGCCGGTTCGGTTCCCAGTCAGGGCACCTGCCTGTGCTGGGAGCACATGAGATGCAGCCACACGTGGGTGTTCCTCTCCCTCGTTCTCCTTCCTCTCCCCGCTCTGTAAAAATAAATGAATAAAATTAAAAAAAAAAAATTCCAGCCTACCTCCACACCCTGGAAAATAACCTCAAAAATAAGCGTGTTAGAAAATTCAATCCGCATTGCCAAGGATCCATCTGGACTTCAGATAAAAATGAAGCAGGGGTCATGTTCGTCAGACCAGGCTCATTGAGGATTTCCTCAGCAGCAGAGCCAGGACGTGGGGCAGGAACTCAAGGGCACTGAATGCCTTGCAGTGGCCGTCAGGGCAGTGTGTCCCAAAGCAGGGACAGCAGCGACCAGACCTGCCTCAGGCAGGCGCCCACAGAGGCTGATGGGAGGGGCCTCCGGGCGGGGACCAGGGCCCCACCAGCACTTCGCTGCACTTGGCCCTGGGGAGGATGCTTCATTCTCCATCTTTGCTTCCTCTTCTGCCAAATGGGAAGGGAAACAGGATCTAGCTCTCAGAGATTCCCTGAGGATCGAGCAAAATAATAAGCTTACGATACTTAGAGTGGAGTGCTTGGTACGTGACCATTGTTCAGTAAACGACAGAATCACCACGCTCCATTGATTATGCAAAATGAGGGAGCTTCTGTCTTCTTCTAGAAGGCCCTCGGCCGTGGCTGTCAGCAATACTGCAGACTGAAGCTCCCACGGGCGACCAGGGGTCTCCATTCCCCTTACGGTCGTTTTATCGTGGGACCAGTCATCGTTTTCACCTGCGACTACGCATGACTTAACCTCTGGCCACCATGTGCTTTCAGTTGTTTGTCCCAGTAGGGCCTGGGGTGTTATTCTAACTCTGTCTTCTTTGCTGTCACTAACCTTGTATTCTCAGTAGAAGTGGGAATTTGCGGAACGGGTGGTAGGGCTCCGTCACCTGCCTCTGTCTCGGGACTTGGGTTCTCCCTCAAAGGGCGAAAGAGAAGCATTAAAACCACGGTTTCAGAGGCCGCTGATGTTTTTGGAAAACATCCAACTTTCCTCCGGGACTGTCGAGTGGATTGATGCAAGGTGACCTTGTCAAGGATCCTGGAACAGAGGTCTGACATAATCCATTCAGCTTCTAAAAGTAATTTCCTCCACCACTCACTTCATTTTGGGGCTGTTTCTCCCTCTTAACTGAATGACCCCGCAGCCCCATCCCCTGTTCTGTCACCTCCGTCCTGTGTCCTCCTTGTCACCGGGTGTCTCTCCAAAGAGCAAGCTCTTGGTCGGTCACTCTGACTTGAGAAACCGGGGCTGGGTGGCCCTGCGGCACAGGGCGAGCTCAGCGGCTGCAAGTCCATGTGTGTCAGGCCCCTGGCCAGCAGACCCTGCGGATCATCACCGCGGTGTTTATTCTCGGACGCTGTGCTGGGCGCCCCCAGTGGACACTGTCAGGCCGCCCCGACTCGCCAGCGCCCGCTGGGGACGGAGACCCCCCACCTCCTGCAGGTGACGTCTGGGAGGAAGGGAGCACACGCGCCGGACGCTGTGTTCATTGCCTGCAAATCGGGGTGACGTTGAGTCGGGGCACAGGTGACCCTTTCGTGAGCTGAGCCGACGGCTACCTTCTACAGCAGCTGTGAAAAGGTCTGAAAAACATCACCTTGAGCTTAGGTTCCACCCTTTCCAAAAGGAGCAAAGCTGTGAGCTGCAGGACTAAATTTAATTTTTAAAACGCCCCCTGGACCAATAAAGTGGGATTCAGCGGATTTATTTTAGGTCAGGACGGGTCTCCCGGAACCGGATGTCCAGCCTCCGATTGCTGCGATTTATTTTGGTCTTTATGAAAAGGTAGCGGAGGGCTGCCCTTGGCTTTGTTTAACCCTCAGGTTCGGCGCCCTGCTGACCTGCCCTCTTGCCCTTCTTCTGTCACTGCTCAGCTCACCTTAGCGGAGGGGACAGCTGTCCGAGTGGCACCGTGAAGTCCCACAGCACCAGAGCTCTGCAAGAAGGGCCAGTCGCTGAAAACACCCTTTATCCGCCCACTCTCGTCTGAAGCAGTTTTATGGGAAAGTGGTGTCCGGCCTCAAGATTTAATTTTTAGCGCATGAATCTACACGCCTTACCTGCAAATGGTTTAAAGCTCTTCTGCCTTTCACAACGAGAAGCCCGGGATATGAAGCGCCCTAAGGGTAGCTGACGGTGCGTGTCGAGATGCGTCTTTGTGTGAGGGTGGACAGGTGACCCAGGATTCCTCCGATACTCTGATGTCCGTCTGTCTGGGTCCAGGTGTATGTGGACGAGGTCAAAAGTAGCCCGGGACGTGAGGGCTTTGATGGCCTCAAAAACCCTTTGAAACTATGTTAGAAAATGCTTTTCTAAAAGCAAACGAGGACGCTTACGCTGGGTAGTTTTACAAGTTGTGATGGGTTTATTATGTTAATAAACTCTCTGCAGGGCTCACCGCGAGAGCTTAGCGTAATCAAAATACGTAATTAAAAACTGCTTCCGGTCTCTGTGAGTCCTCACTCTCATGTTTAGCTATCATCTTATTCTCAGCCCCAGTCTTTCCCCTGCCACCCTTTCCCTGATTGGTTATGAAAGGACATAGGCTTCAAGTGAAAGTTTAGATGGTGGTGTCACTTAGCGATTTTTACTAATTTATTCCAGCAGAGAAAGGAAAGAATCAAATGCTGGACAGTTTAATTGACCAACCGCCATAATGAAAACACAGAACAGACAACTGTAGAGCTTTGGGCACGAGGTCAACAGTTGGGCCACCGAGCTGGTGGCGGGAGTGGGATCTGTGTGGGGACAGGAAAAGGCGGGGAGGGAGAGAGGGCCTTGGCTGCCGTCCTCCCGTGAGCTGCCCCGGTGCCACGTCCACTTCTGCGAAACCGGAACCCACGCGGCAGGGGCACTGAGACGCCCAGCTGCCCGGGAAGCAGGCTGAGCGAGTCACTGTGCCCTAGAAAGAAGAGAAAACACGAATCGGGGTGATACAGCAGCTGTTCCCCAAATCAAAGTGCTGTCCTGTGTTTTATCAGAAGGACCCCCTTGTTCAGGGCGGAACCAGTCAGTTGGGAGAGGCGTGTGAGGGCAGTTCTGGGGAGGGGGGCGTCTGCCCCGCCAGGCGCTGCAAGGGTCCCAGTAAAGGGGGGCAGGGGGGCAGGAGGGGCTCCGAAGACAAAAGGTCCCCGACGCTCCTCAGGGTTTTAGACTGAACAGACCAAGATGGTCTCAACACAATCAATTCTTCTCTCTCCTAAATACACTTCCCCTTCATATTTATGTGCATTTTCCAAACACTTCGAACGTTGAAAATTGTATCCCCAAGAGATACGCCTACCCACCTGCCTATGTCCTGGGGTTCTCAGCGCATCGGAGCTGAAAACAGAACCATAGCAACCCAGTCACAATAATACACTTACCACCTGCGCGCGTCGGGCGCACGGCGCTGCCTCTGGGTTTCCTCATTCACCCCCAGCCTGTTGGGCAGAGCGGGTGGAGCCACGGACGTGGCGGGGCCCACAGGTCGCAGGAACAGAGGTGGGATTTCAGCTCAGCTCAGTCACTCTGATGAGCTGACACTTGGTCCTCCTCCTTCTGCACGTGGAACATGGAAGCCAGCGCGAAGGGGAGGAGAGCTTGTTCTACCACAGAGGTGCCCCCAGGCACACGTTCCGGACCCCCCGCCCTGTAACCACCCAGAGCCCCGACTTCAAACAAACCACAGAGTGAGCCAAGCAGCCGTCACGTGACAGACGGTTCCTGAGACGCTGCCTCCTAAGCGCAATGCTATCGATGTTCATGGGAAAATCGGGAGAAAATCGTCACAAGTGCAACATAATTTGTAAACATAGAGGTGGCCCCCGCTTCTGGATAAAACCAGTGATTCCTGCACACCTGGGGGTGAAGCCAGCCGTACAGCGGGAAGAAAGGCCTTGGTTAAACTGCACAGACCGAGGGGCAAAGTGGGAGGGCGCTAGTTATCCAGGCCCCTCACCTTAGAGGGCATTTCTGTTGCCCTTTTCAGAAGGGGGAAGGGGCAGCGGTCGTGACGAAGCAGGTTTTTCTTTCCGGTCGAGCCCTGAAGGATTAAAATGGAGACGGGACAAGCGTGCGGACCGGACAGGACACTGGCCTTTCGGGAGTGCGTCCCTTCCAGCCGCTCCTCACGCACCCAGAAGTAATCAGTTGCTGAAATGTCAAGAACGTAACTGGGAAGGTTCGAGGAACAAAACAGTTTAAACAGCACAATGGGAGCTGGAAATCTATACACCGGGGCTGAGTCTCCCCACCTGCTGTGTGTTTATACATATATAGATGGGTGTGTGTGTATGTATGTATAGATATACGCACATATATGTGTATATTCTGTCCCAAAAATATTGAGCCAATGGCAATATAATTAAAACAGCTTGTGTGGTCGATACTTTCAGGACAGACTACACACACACACACACACACACACACGACCTCCACACACACACACACACGACCTCCACACACGCACACACACACACACACACACGACCTCCACACACACACGACCTCCTTGAGTCCCTTTCATGCTTGGGTATTCATTCATAAAAAGTTGGTAAGAGCATAGCAATAAAATTATTGCTATAGGTGGTTAAATCAATAGTTTAAAATGAAGAAGGAGGAGAAACCTATCCTACATGAGTCACAAACACTTTGGACATGTATCTTGGGGTGACACGTTCCTGAGCGGCCTGCATGTAATCGGCTGCCGTGTGCCCTCCAGGCCTCCCTCGCTCCCAGCAGCGGGGGGCTCAGGACTGAGATTTGGGGGAGCCCCTGCACCCCTGGGCTGCACCGTGCGCCTGCCCCCGGTCTGTGGCCCCTGCTGTACCCAGCCGCACTCAGGACGACCCTCAGGAAAGCGTCCACCGCGTCTCAGACCGCCCCTCCCAGCCAGAACCGGAACACGCAGGGTGAACACGTGAGCTGGGAAGAGAGGGGGCAGGAAGGAGGCAGGGAACCTCTAATCAGCCCAGAAAACCAGCTTAGAACTTGGGAATCAGGTAAACGCAGGATGGAGGACCGGTGTCTAGAAAGTGAGCTTACTTGGAAATTAGAAAAGCAGCCAAAATACCCCAGCACCCACTTCCCCGAGATGAACACACCCATCATGGCCCACACGTGGAGACGGGTCTCGATCGGGGGGTCCCGGGAAGGGACGCTAGCAAGTCTGGGCTCAAAGACTGGGTCAGGTCCGAGAGGACAAGCGGCTCCATTTCCATGAAGTGGAAACCCGTGTAGCCTGTGTGCACGGCCCGTGGTGGTGGGGGATCATGTGAAGGCACCGCGGGGCGAGTTGGGGTAGACGGACCCCAGACGGGCGTGAGGATGAGGATGGTGGTGACTGAGTGCGTCAGGTCGGCGGGCAGGGCCCGGTTAGGGCCTGTGTGACCTGTTGACCAGCCGTAAATGCCAAACCCATTCTTATTAGAAGTGAGACGTCTTACAAGGCACGGAAATCTGCTCTAACAATGTGCGGCCTTGATTGGGTTCCGATGCTGGTCCGAGAGCCAGGAGCAGATGTCAAAAAATAAACAATAATAAAAAAGGCTTTTTAAATTCAGCTTCGGGAAAACAGGGCTCCAGCTTTTCTGAGAAACATGCCTGCTGGCCGCTGGTACCTCCCTTTTTCCTAAGGACGTGCCTCCCGGATGAGAGACACCCCCCCAGGAAAAGGGTAAATAAATGTGAACTTTCCTAGATGCGTTTTCTGGTCTGAGTCACAGGAAACGGGAAAAGGTCGCGTGGCTGGTCCGTCTCTGCCAAGGAGGCGGGCGGGGCAGGGGCCAGCGATGGGCCTGCGGGAGTCAGGGCCCCCCACCCCGTGCCCGGATTCTCCCCAGTTCCATCCCCACCGTCACGGCGAGGAACGCGGCAGCAGGGGGGATGCCGGGGCTGGAATCGGGGCCGCGCAGCTCAGCGGTGAGGAAGCCGCCGGTGCTGACATACGGGCCAGCCCGCAGCCCCACTGTGCGCCCCTCCAGAGGCTGAGCGTCTCCATTTGTGACACACGTTTCCGTGTGGCAGCTGCTGCCTCCATCGGGAGGTTCCGTGTGCGTGAACCTGTTAGGAATAACGTGAAGGGTCCGTGCTGAAGAGCACATGTTGGTGGCCCAGCCGGTCGGCGCACCCCCTGACCCCCAAGGCTATGAAGTCGACCCCCCGGCTGGGCACCTACCCAGCTGGTGAGCTCCTCCCCCAGCCACGGCGCACACAGTGCCCTCCACTCCCCTCCCCCTCAAAACAGTAAAAATAGCCGTCTGGTGATGGTGAGGGAAGGAATGGACCGTTTAGGTGAAGAAAACGGAAATTCTTGCCCACCAGTCAGTCCGTGCGTATGACGCGTTGTGGCCCCGGCACACAGCGGAACACCGCCTGGGCGGAGGGAAGAAGGCGGGCTCACCTTTGCAACAACACGGATGGACCTGGCGGGTGTCCCACTGCACGAAAGAAGAAAATGGAGGAAAAGAGACACACGGCTTCACGTAGATGTGGAACCTAGTGAACGAAACACGCTAACAGACGACACGGAAGCTGACTCACGTGTAGAGAACAGACTGGCAGCTGTCGGGGGAGGGCACCTGGGGAGCTGGTGGAAAAGGGGGGGGGTCTCAGCAAAGGCAGAAACTCCCAGGGGCAGCCACCAGTAGAGGGGTTACCAGAGGGAAAGGGGGTGGGCAGGTGGGAAGGGTGACAGGTGATAAATGGTGAAGGAAGGAGACCCGACTTTGGGTGGTGAACACGCAATACAATACAGGTGACCTGTTATAGAATCATACACCTGAAACCTGTGATTTTATTAACCCGTGTCACCCCAATGTCCCCAATGTCAGTAGGACAGCGGGGAGCCTGGACTTCTGCACCCACTCAGGGAGGGGCCGGCTCCTCTCTGCACCCCTGCGGCCACCAGCGCAGGGCTCCCCGTCCTCTTAGCTGCCAGCAGCGGGAGGGGCCTCTCCCGGGGCCTGCGGCTGAGGTGATGTCCCAGGATGTCACGTGAGAGGGGGGCTCCTGTCTTCCCCCCAAGCCCCGCCCAGGAAGGACCGCTCTGTCCGGGGACGGCGCCCTGAGACGCCAGGGTCCCATGGCCTTTGTCCCAGCTCGTTACTCCAGGAGCAGCAGGCACCTGGCGGGAGTTCACCCTTGACCAGGAACAAGACTGTGGAAGACGCACCCCAGCGTCTACCTGATGTCCAAACACGGGGCGACTTTTGAAAGGGGTGTAGTTCAGTGTCATCGATGTGGGACCGAACCCCAGGGACACCGGCCAGCGGTTGCTTGCATGCGGGCTGAGTGGGGGGCCTGCACCCCGCGGTGCCCTCCTTCCCCGGCCCCCTCAGGCCGTCCTGGGCACATGCTCCCCAGACGCAGAGCTGGCTCGCTGCCAGGCTGGTCGTAGTTTCTTCATCCAAGCAGGTCACGTGCGAAGAGTCAGGCGCGAGCACTAATAAATCGTCAATATCTCTAAGTTGGACAAACTACAAAGTGACACGAAACGCAGGAAAGGATGGAGCTGTGGCCCACGAGGCAACACCCCAGGGTGCCCAGCACTGCGGGCTCCACCCTGCTGCTCCTGCCCCACGGTGCAAACTGCGGGGCGGGGGTGTGCGGGCGGGACAGTGCAGAGAGGCCCCCCGCTCTGACCTGGGCGCCTGCCACAGGCGCAGGACACCTCACAACTCAGGGGCCCCCTTCCAGAGTGGGGGGTGTCATTCTGCATGAACCACCCGTCACTCCAACCGCATCTTCTGACGACATGAAACCAAGTCCGCGGACCCCACAGCCTGTGGCATTGTTGTTAGCGTGTTCCTTGGGCGGGTGCTTCCCCGTCCTGCTAATCCGGGGAGCAGATTAGGACACGGGGTGCCATTCCTCTCACCTGACTTCCACAGACCCTCAGTTTCCAGGTGGAAGAATTAGGTGTATAAGCAACACCCCCTCCAAGCACTACCCCTAACAAAGCAACGCTCTTCTCTTGGATGAACAGCTCTTGCGAAAATGGCCAAGCGTGAAAGGAGAATCTTCTCCGCACAACGTTCCCTACAGGACACCAGTATCTGTTGTGAAAAGCAACGCGGTCGGGACCTTCAGTTCTTTCCTTAAAAAATCACGTAGTTTGGGTTCGGCTTGTACAGGGGGCGCCAGTGCCCTTAGCGATTCGAGGTGGGAATCTGTGGCGCGTTCGAGAGGTAAGACCTGGAGCATCTCCTCCGGAGATGGATGTGCCCTCCGGTGCTGAGCGGCGGGGGTCGTGGGGCCACAGAGAGCGGAGCCCCCCGTAGGCTGTGTGTGAGCAGGGGGGCACGCACGCTAGGCTGTCAGCGGTGTTTAGACGTCACCCGACAGCCACGGCCCAGGGCTCAGCGGCCCGTGTGCTGTGTGTCCCCCCCAGGTCCATTTATTTACCAAGTGTTCTTCTCCAGCTGGGATTTCTCACCAAGACAGAAAACTTAATCTGTGTTATCGTCGGTAGTGCATTTTCCCTAAAGCTTAGAACAGGAAGACGCCCATCATGTTGCCGAATTATATGATGTTGGTGACGGACACCACGCACCCTCGCCAACGTGAGTGCAGGTCCCTGCGTGCGCTGGTTTCATCACCAAGTGGGTAGCACCAACCGTCCTGTTCCAGGAACCTCCTCAGCTGGGTTGCACGGCCTAGATGGTGAGCAGATGGCTAAGAATACAGTATCGTGTTATTGTTATTATAATTGCATAGAATCTGCGATGGTCACAATTTCATCCACGCATCTCCGCTCAGCGAGTGGTACTGAGAGGTGACATCCGTGTTCGCAGCGATCCAGGTCCAATCCGCTTCAGACCTCAGCTGGAAAGAGATGACATTTCCTACGCGTCCGGGTCAGCAGTGCCGTCCTCCAGCCCCCGGAAGACTATGTTGGTCAAGGGCTATCATTTTTGTATTTTGCTTTCCACGATATTAATGGGTCTGCCGTGAGAAGTGTATTATTGAACTGCCAAGAATGATGTATTACCAGATGTTAGCATAATTTGCCAGCTGTCAGATGTTGATCGTTTTTATTTGCTTACAATGTGACGCCACGTTCACGGTAAATGAAGACACGCAGGAGCAGGGACCGAGGCCGTGGAAGCCGAGGGTGACTTTGTGTCGTTAGAACTGGGCAGCCCTTTGCGCACGGCTTTCCGAACGTGTCCCGTTCGCACGGGAAACTTGGTGCTTCTCACGCCCTGGACGTGGCGCAGAGCAAGATGGCTTCCAGGGTTGTGATACTGGCAAGCCGGAAGCACCACGTGTACTTGAAAAAAGGTTAGTTTTCTTACCTCATCTTATTTCCGTTCTCTGTAATCTCACGTTGCCGCAGAGACCTAGGAAAAATGATGCCGTGCCGTAACCATGCCCTGATGGCCCTATTTTAAGTATTTACGTTTTTATTTTTACTTCTGTGTACAAGATTAAATGATACGAACTCAGCCTATCAGTCGTGTTTTCTGGGCTCTATGAGGCGGCCGTCTTTGATACCAAGAGGATTAGTGCCCTAGGGCTAAACCACCAACGTGATTTTAAAAGGGACTTGCAGTTCAGGGGGCTGGGGGGTGAGGGGAGCTTTATTTCCGTGAGTTTGTTAAAACGGAGACTAAATTACATATATAAAAATTAGGAAGCAGGGATTTGAATCAACGTGAAATTATTGAACCTCCGAACTTGGGTCCTCTGGCGACTGTAGGGGGGACGAACACCTTTACCAGACCCTTGTCACAGGACCGCAGGACCTAGAAATTGTGTGCTGAAGAAGAGGGCTGTGGAACGAAATGTCTCAAAAACAAGAACACAAGTCAGCATGTTTAAATCCCTTCTTAGCGATCCACAGTGTATGTTTTCATGGAAGGTCTCTCTCTGCAGAGTAACTTCTGTTTCAGTAAAATCTAGTCTAGCCCCGTGCCACAGGCATGGCGAACACACGGGAAAGGCTTAGTGAGTCATTATTCCCCACGTGTGCTGAATTACCGCTAACAGGACCCGTCATGAACATGCAGTTGAAGTGTCAGGACTTCAGGAATCTGCGTTTCGAGGTGTGAACTTGAACCAGGTGCTGTCAGCAAGGAGGGGTGGGTGACGCGTGTGCACGTATGATTCGCTGACCTGGTAGAGACTTTTCGCGGAGCCAGCTGCTGTGCAAAGGGGATGTTTTACGTGACCGTGGAACCGGCCCTCGCGAACATGGACTGGAGCCCAAAACGGAGCGGGTGCTTTTCAAACCTGGGATTTTCCTCCAATGAAATGTAGAGGCTGCTCAAAAGATCTAATCTCTTTGCCTCCCATTCTTCTTGTAACAGGAGGCCAAAGCTAACGCTCACGTCCCAGACCACTTTAGGTCCAGTGTGGGACCACCCGCAAAACCCTTCGCACCGTGTATTAAGCGTCTATGATGAAGTAATTGTGAATCTGAGGCGTCCAACCCTCTAACAGGGCAGTGGGGAAGCTGAAGGCCCAGTGAGCTGGGAAGCTGGTTCCCACGGGCACATGGGGAGCACAGGGCCGGCTCCCGGTGGCCCCACGCAGCAGACGCATTTCCCAGGTGAGGGTGCCTGCTCCCCGGTGCCTGCAAGATAAACCAGGGAGTCGAAACGGGAGACTAGAGAAGCCATTGTCCGGGGCACCATTTTGCTCAAAAGTACGTGCCGTAAAAATCTGCAGAGACGTGCACCATACGATTTAAAGCTATGCATTTGGGGGAATCACATGAAATTACATGACAAAATTATTTGCTCTATAGTTCGCAATATTTGTATTTTGAGCAATGAGGTGGGTATTGAGCAAGTTCAGAAAAGTTGATTTGGAAAATGAAGGCCCTGGCTGGTGGCACAGTGGATAAGGCTCCAGCCTGCAAACCCAAAGGTTGCCGGTTCGATCCCCGGCCAGGGCACAGAACCAGGTTGCAAGCCAGGTCTCCAGCCAGGTCCCCAGCTGGAGGCAGGTGAAAGGCAACCACACATGGATGTCTCTCTCCCCCTCTGCCTCCCTCCATTCCTCTCTCTCTAAAAATAATAAATAAAATCTTCTAAAAAAAAATGGAATCTGTTCAGATAACAAGTAATTTATTAAAAATGAAATAAAATTACATAAATTCAAATGCGAGCGAGCTGCGTCCTCCAAATTCCTAAATAAGTTTTCTGTTTAAATCTGAGTGGCTTTGCCAAGACTTTGAGAATAAGAACACCATATTGATGTGTGATTATTAAAGATTAAATTTTAAATTTCCATTATAACCATATTTAAAAATTTGTTAGCACATATTTTGTGAGTCACATAGGGACCTTCACTCCGAGAAATAATTAGGTAATGCACAATTTCTTCAGCTAGGAAGTATGGTGCAGTTACTTCAAATAAAGCTAAATTGAAATAACTGGTGGAAATATTGTTCATTATTTTAAACATTAAGTTGAGAAACTATAATGTTCGCATAGTATTTTTTTACACGGAAATGGTGAAGTAACAAAAATAGAAGAGAAATACTTAAAATAATTGGTTGAATTCTGTCCAAGTTATCGAAAATTGTGCATGTGCCCCCAAAGGTGAAAGGCGTATGGATTCAACATGTTTGTCATTTTGGTTCAGCTAAATGAGGCTGCAGATTTGCATGTCACTTTAATTCATGGCAGGAATGTTCAAGGTAATAAAAGGTAAAAAAAGAAACAAAAAAAAACAAAACAAAAAAACCCTCCGTGGTTAAGTAGCATGCGGAACATCAAACACATTTATTGCTTGCCATGAAAATATGACATTCTATAAAATGCAATGAATACATTAAAAAGGCATCTTATTTATTATAACAATTAAAACAGCAAAAGCTTAATAACTAATAAACCCTGGGAGAACTTTGTTCTCCCATAAATTGTTGATAAAAGATCACTTTGACAAGCACGTTCCCCATGAAATACTTGGAACAAGGGCGACTATTTACTTATTCAGGATTGACGAAGAACACATTTCCTGACAGACCAGCAGCTCAAATCTGTCCTCTGCAATCTTCCTGCGGAATGGAGCCAAGTCTCATCGAATGTTTCTAATTAAAACTGTGTGGATAGGGAGGAATTAATGGCTTTGTTTGAACTATTTGTTTATTCCGTCAAGTGTCCTGGATGTAATTGCAATGCCGAGAAAAAGAAAATCATCGAAAATGATTCTTTACCCTGTTGAGTTCCTGTTATATCAAGTCATTTCAGAACCTTTGATTTTTTTTTTCTCAGCTCTCAAGGAAAACCAGACACTAAATATAAGACGTTGACCTGGGGGACTGGTTTCCCCTGGAGATAACGCGTTGAACAAAACAGAGGGGGAGCCTCAAGCAGGTGCCCTAAACGGATCAGTGAGCCCCGCAAACACACCGGCTCCTCCCTACGCTTCCCGCCCACCGACTGCGGGGAGAGTCAACGGTAACAAGGACCCGGATGCCTCGCCGTGTCATGGGGCCTCTCGTGGTAAATTAAGATTATTTGACGTGTTACAGCTGTTTCTAGGAGAAAAAAAAAAATAGCATTCTGAAAGGAAATAAATCAAACTCTATCCTAAGTGCTGCCTGCCAGCCTCGCTGGAAGTGCAAGGCTCAGACACGGTGACCACCCCTCCCACCCTCAGTGACATGGTGACCCCCCCTCCCACCCTCAGTGACATGGTGACCGCCCCTGCCGCCCCCGGTGACTCGGTGACCCCCCTCCTGCCCCCAGTGACACGGTGACTGCCCTTCCCACCTCCAGTGACACGATGACCACCCCTCCAGCCCCTGGTGGCAGTGACTGCCCCTCCCAACACCAACGCCCTTCGCAGAGCCCAGAGCCCCAGGTGACCTGAGTCCGGCCAGTTCCCTCTCGTCTGTCTTGAGCGCTGCCACTTGGGGGATATTTCAGACCCCAACTGTAGGGATTAATCGCTAGTCTTCAAAATAGGAACAAAAACGAAGCCCTGAAAGGCAGCTGGAAGGGGACGATTTTTCCAAGAGGCGGTGGGGACGGACCCTCAGGTGGCCCAGCAGGGACCCCTTTCTGTCCATGGCTCCTCCAGAGAAAGGTCTGCGGCCCTGGGACAGTGAAGGTTATTGGCTAAGGGTTGGAAAAAAAATCAGCTCCATAGTGAAGTAACATCCACACTGAACCTCCATCCACAGCAAGGGGAACGGGAATCCATCCCTGAAGCCCAAGGCTGCCTTCAGCGCCTGCAGGTAACCGTTAGCTGGTCCCCGCTGGAGGCAGGTGAAAGGCAACCCTCCATGGATGCTTCTCTCCCCTCCTTCCTCCCTCCCTTCCCCTGTCTCCAAAATAAATGAATACAACCTTTAAAACGGGATCTTTAAAGAGGGTCCGAGATGGGCTTTCGTCTTGAGTCTTGTCCAAACGTAGAGCTACGGCCCCGCACGGGCAGGTTTTAGGGAGAAAAGCCCCAAAAGAGCCGTGTTGCCTCATCTTGAAGCTTCTCATAGGGGAAGGGCCGCGAGATCCTCTGGTCCCCGTGCTCAGCAGGGACGGCCGTGCGGAACGAGCCAATTAACCTGAATGCCCCGGGGTCCGTGGGCCCCTGGACCAGGGGTCTCGGTCGGCCGCGGTCGGCGCGGGGTGCTGGCGGCTGTTGCTCAGATGACTTTTCCAGGCAAGGCTGGGACCCCGGCGCAGCTCCCCCAGGGGAAGGGGACAGGTTGGCGGGAGCTTCCGAGCTGCTCCAAGTAAACGTGGTGACGACAGGACAGCCAGGCAGGGCCGTGCAAGCCGGAGAGTCGCAGCCTCTCCCGCGCGGAGCCCTGGACGAGCCCCTAACGGCACGAGCACCCGCTTCTCCTTGGATGTGGGGCCCCGCGGTCCATGCACCGGTCGCGTCGGGAGAACTAGGTAGGACGGGGCTGCCGTGTCCCAGCGCTTCGTTTGCCGTCAAGGTCCTGCCGGGAGCGTCCGGATAAACTTGGATGGTGACGTCACCGAAGTCCCCGGTGCACAGCGGCCGGAAGCAACCTCTGGCTGGCTGTGTGTCTCTCCTGGTTTGTCAGCCCCGGGCTCCCACACATGTCTCGGGGCCCCCGGTGACCCAGCATGTGGCTGGGAACAGCAACCTCCCCGAAGACCCCCATGGCCGTCCGCGCACGTGGGCCCAGAGGGGTGTGTCACCAGGCGATGCAGGTTCTCACCGCTTTTTAAGTTGCCTTTTTGTCTGGAAAGAACGGGGCTCTTCTGTCCCATTGAACACGTGAGCCTCTGAACGGAGCTGCGGCCGTGAAAGAGGCACCTTGAAGAGGCACAGGAAAGGATCGCGCCCGGGTGAGCTACGCGAGGTTAATAGGGCAAAACCCCCAAAACCAAACAAATGAGGAAAACCGGAGCCCTGGAACGAGGGCCCGGGAGAAACGACTGGGAGCAGCTTCCCGTTTTTACATAATCAGACGCCCCTCGAAGCTCCAGAAAGCTGGTGTCTGAGCCTTTGGTAGAGGTTTGCCTGACTCTAAAGCTGTGGTGGGGGCCGGCGAGAGGCGGGAACTGGGGGGAAGGTTAGGTCAGTGCTGATGGTCACGCTGTGTCTGCCTGTGGCCTCTTCCGTCCTTCCCGGGAAACCCACGATAGAAACGCGTCTGCCCGTGGCCTCTTCCGTCCTTCCCGGGAAACCCGCGATAGAAAGACAGACGAACCTACGTGGAAGGAAAGAGGTGGTTTTTACCTACCGAATGCCGTCCCCTTCGGTGCCTCTGAACTCGGGGCCACGTGGCTTGGTGCCGCGACCGTCACTCTCTGCCCTTTCAGTAATAAAGATAAAAGAAGAATCTCTGAGAAATTAAAATTTGCCCGGGAGACCATCATGCCTCTTGTCTAGAATGAGATACGTAGCTTGAACTACGTGAAAGACCCCGGCAGGAGAACAGACTCTGCCCGTGTTAGATGGACCCGGCCCTCCTCCCCACTCCTCGGAGGTGACGGCGGTAATGTCACCATGTCACCCACAGGCCCCGATTTCATACCTTCTCCCCAGGCACGTGACTGGGCTCAAGCTGCAGGTTGAAGAACTGCTGCCTCGCAGTAGACAGAGCTTTCCGTGCGCCAGTCGACGCAACGCTGAAACACCCACAGACATGAGGTATTTCCTCCGATAGGCAAGTGACAGCTTTTCTAACCGTATTGGTTTTCAACATTAGCAACGCTGGTTTGCGGGTAAGACAGATCCATGCATTACCTGTCACTGCAGTTCGTTGCTCTCATGCGTTTGTTCTATTGAAATTACATAACGTTCTCCTCTCTATAGTTGGAATCATATGACACCATTAATTGCTCCAAATCAGGGATTTTACGACAGTAAACGGTGAAACTAGAGAAAGGGGGGATATTTATAGTTTCATGTCTCCAACGCGTATATATTTTTTAAACACATCAAGTTGCCCCATGCTAAGGCCTGTATTGATAGAGACAAACCGAGAGATCAAGTGATAAGTAATTGATGGAATCCACAGATACTCACGATCTCCGTCATGATTTTATGAAGATTGTCTGATTTGAGCAAGAGCCTCACTTGTCTTGAATTATTTTACAGAGCATACATCAGCCAAAAAGTAGGAATATCTGCTGAAAGCTTATTTAATTGGGAAATATTTTCTTGGACACTAGGAAAGATCAGCTTTAGAATGATAAATGTAAAAGTGTTAGAGTTGCTCCATTGCCAACAATGCGTTTTTCTTGATTTCCAACTGTAGAGTCAGACAGGCATTGTTATAAAATGATGCTGTTTCCTACAGCTCGTGTTTGCATCCTCATTCTGGGCCAACGCCCGGTCAAGTCTTAGATAACCGCCCTTGAACTTAGAAGACGTTCTGAGCTAAGCACCCAGGGAAAGAGTTGTTGGAATCATTTCTCGCAAAAAGCCAGGCGAGCCTTGCGTCTCACGGGGGTCCCGCCCGTGGTGGGCACGTCTCCTCCCGAGGGACAGGGCAGGGCTCACCCAGTGTCTCCACAGAGGGACACCTGGAGGTGTCCAGAGATGCTCGCATGAGGCATCATCAACCGACCGCCGTGGTGACAGTGGTGCACGTCCCACCTCCTGTGCACCTCGTGCAGTCATGTGCCTAGTTCCTGCCAATAACATAGGAGCGCCAGCACCATGTCCCATCGTTTGTGACAAGGTTAAAAGGTGTGGCTACCCCTTCACCATCCTCCCCCCCATTCTACCTGACAAGGTGGACTTGAGGACCCTGGAGAATGGGGGTCCCGGTTGGAAAAATCCGAACTCTGAACCCCAACCCATGGACTGAAACCGCGTCCCCGTGAGGAGCACCCGCACCAGCGCCGCTGACCACGCGGGAAGGTGGCTCCGGTCGCAGTCAGTCCGGGTTGCGGGCGTGTCACAGCGGTGCCAGCGCTCGGGTTGGCGGGGGAGAGGGGCAGATGGGGTTGGGGGGAGGGAAAGTGGGAAGGAAACAAGTCCTTGGTTTTGTTCTGAATACTGGTCGTTATCCTTACGGTGAGCTTCCCAGCTTTCAGGTTGTCCACATTAAATTTTTCAGTTGAAAAAAGTTCTTATTAGTCCCTCGTTGAGGTTTAAACTATTTTTTTAAAAAAAGGATTTAAAGGTAAAGTAATCAAACTCCTGTTCCGTACATCGTGTTGCCCTCTTGAAAGTTCACACGCGTGTGAGCGCCGGAAAAGAACCCGAGGCCACGCTGGTCTCCCTCCCCTTATTCCGTCACCAGAGCACCTGTCCCGGGGCTGCCCCCTCTCGCCAGCGGCTGCGACTGTGACAATATTGATTACCAGACACTTACCCAGCACGCTGGGTGCCGGGCAGCACAGGATTCTGGACAGTCCTGCGTGGTGTGAGCACAGAAGGTTAATGTGCCCTTATCTTTCAGGGGGCTTCACTTTCACCCCAACGCTGTTGATCCCTTGAGCTGATAACACAGCTCACCCACCCCTCCAAGGCTGGCTCTTCATTTTAATTTCTCAACTGTACGAGCTGCCACGAGATCACAAAAGCAGAGCAAACGCCACTTCACATCTTATTGGCCATCTGTCATCCTGCGAGCGGTAGTCAATAATGATTTGTCAAACAATTAACGGAACTAATAAACAGTCCCGGAGTCCCCCCGTCTGCCCGCCACCAGTCGTCAGTAGTTGGAAATTAATGTACTGAAGCAATTTGACATCACACCTGATGCCCAAGCACATGGAGGGAAAACGCAACGTAACAGAGGATGATGGATGATGAAGGTGATATAATTTACTCATAGAATTTCAGGTCCTAGAAGCCCCGTCTCCTCTCTCCTCGCAAATGTGCGAACATATGTCATGTAATTCAGACCCCTGTAGGCAGAGCTGTAGGTGCTCTTGGTGGTTTTGGCAAATACTCACATATTCGTACAGAAAAATGGAACTGAGGTCTGACTTGTTTGATGGGATCAATTCTCCCCTCGAGCCCCTCCCTATGATAGGAAAAATTATGATGCGTGTTATTATAAAAATTGAAATGTTAACGCTGATCCAGCTCACCAGGGGCCTGAGTACGCCTGTTCACAAAACCAAGCCTGATGACACCAGCAAGTAATCAATAGAGTAAACCCGGGAGCACGCGGGCGTCAGGGACTGCGGGGTTCGGTCCCAGCCCAAGCAGCCACGCGAGGGTCGCTGGGAGGTGGGGTCCCGGGGTGCAGGCACAGCAGGAAGCCAGCACGTCAGGACGCGTCTGGGATGGCGTGTCCTGGGCCTGCCGGTCCTGCGGACAATTCTGATGCCGCTGAAATTCCAGGACGTTGGAGCTGCTTTGGAAATGTCGCGTATTCCTTGGCAGCCATGGAACCACTTCACTGCAGTGAGTCTATCATCTAAAATGACGCGCGTTGACACCCTGCCGATGGAACCTGTGTGAGCGTCAAAAAGTACATCGTACGTCTACTGTTCCAAAAGCCTGGCTCATCTTTTTAAACATGTGATTTCTGCGTCTTCCTCTCTCTGATTCACTCTATACATTACCTCAAATATTATGAACTTGATCAAAATAAGGGGGGCTAAGAGTTCGTAAGACAACGTTCTCATTCCGACCATAGAGCCAAGATTTGAGTTCACGAAACGTCATCGATATTTATGCCTCCCTGAGTATCAACGTCAAACAGAGGGGCACCTCGGGGTGCTCAGCGGGAGACCAGCGGACGGTGAGGTGCTGGTTGCATGCTGGTGGGGGGTTGGTGGGGCTCCGTGTCTCCCAGGGGAACCTCGGAGCCTGTGGGCGGGAGGGAGGAGCCTGACCACCGGCCTACGAACAAGCTGGTCCTCCTTTCCCAGGCAGATGCTTCCAACGTTAAATGCACGTGTGACGCACCTGGTTTCACGGCGGCCTCACCAGATTGTCACCCTGCGCAGCACCGCCTGTGGGGACACGACAGCCATGGGCAGCCGGCCCCCATGATTCTGGTTTTTCTGATGAAATTTAACGGTTCTGATAAAGTGGTAAACCAAGAGTGTCTGACTTCGGTGAAGTTTTAGAGCCGGGAAGGGACCTCAAATCTGTGGAGAAATGATCCGTGCATCGTTTATCAAATCAGGGGAAAACATTTTAATTGAAATTTAAAAAGGAAAGAGAATGAAACGCGCACTTGAAGCAAAGGTTTCCCCTCTCTTTTCTCTTGAAAGCCCCGGGCCCTGCCGTGGTTTCTGAGGCACCGTGACACTTCCCAGAAGTGCACTGGGCAGAGGTTTAGTCTCTAGATCACCCTGTCACGTCCCTGGGGAGCAAAGGAGTTGGAGATCCCCTGCAACCGCCTGTGGCAGCTGGACGAGTCCAGTTTCTGCGCGTCAGGGGCGCCAGGCACGCCAGTGGCCCTCTGTCCCCTGCTGCTCCGTGACGGATGCCGCACAATGAACAGCCCGGAGGATGAAGAAAGATAGAGGCTCCCCAGGTGCAGGGACAAGTCTGCTTACAACCTGGAGCGTAGAGATAGGGGGTCCCCTGTGGCACGGGGCAGGCGCAGGTCCTGTCCTTACAAACAAGGGTTCATCAAGTCAGGGGTCCTCCCCTGGATGCCATCAGTGCAGTGAAAGAACCCTCTGGGGAAATGGGGCTTAGGAAACAGCACCCCCAAATGCTGGTGCCCTGGCTAACATTCAGGTAACAAATCAGTCCCCGAAAACTCCTGAGTGCCAGGCAGTCGCTGCTGCTGGAGTGACAGTCATTCCAATGGCGGCCCGTGGTGACCGCAGCTGTAAAGAGGTCGCCCGGGTTCTTAGGCGTAAGATCTGAGTTCCGGGAGTCCAGGCCTGGTTTTGGCAAGTCCCCCAGCCCCCCACAGCAACCGCTGGACCCCCAGTAGGTCTGCTGCCGTCACGGTAACTGCTGACACCAGCGAAGGCCTGTGTCCTTCAAGGACACCATAGCCGGCAAGAGCTTAGCAACTCCTGTTTCGTAAACCTCTCTGTCCTCGGGGCCAACCCCCCCAAAACCCCTAGAACGCCCCCTTCCCTGCTTCTCCCCTTAAAGCCCCTGCCTGTCTTCTGTTCGCCGCTGACGCCTCCGGCCTCGGGTCGCAGCCCGCTGGTGCAGCTGCCCAAATGCAGCGTTTAACTCGCGGCCTGTCCTGTCCTTTCTCCTCCCACTCTCGTCGGACCTCAAGCGAGAGGCAAAGGTCCCTGAGGTCCCGTCTAAAAACTGAAAACTCTATGACCCCTGACGCCTCCTGGAAAAGTTAAAATAGCGCCCTGACCTGAAGGAAGGGTTTCATGCAAAACACTTTACAAAACACGTCTAGGTCTCACCCAGAACTGCCCACACGTTCAATAAACCAACATTTAAAACCTCTGAATGCTAAACTTGCTTCTTTCCAGAAGAAAACTAATTACTTGGGGTTACTAAAATTTCGCGTACTTCACAGAGAGCGTGGAAAGGAATGGCTCGCTATACTTGGTACTCCCCTTCAAAATATTACAGTTTTAAAACTGAGGTCGTAATTTATTTATTTTCAATCGTGTCACTGTCTAGGTGTTTCACATTCACTTCGGAAGTATTTTCAGCTGGCGTGGGCTCTGTCATTTTAGCTCCAAGTTTCTCTATTGCCAAGTGAATCTGTGGCTGGTGGATAATAAATCAACCAAGATATTCCATTATGCCTTGGTTTATTTAGAGAGAAACCCATATTTTGTACTAATGAAATTACACCATATTTCCAGTGTTCACTAAAGGCTATTTTGATTGAGGTGGCCAAGACAGCCGTCGGCTTTTTTCCGTGAGAGGCCTCTAGGTACACCGAGTTGTCTTTAATTCATTCCAAACAGTTTCATTCGACTGGGATGTGACAGCTGTCACACCAGCGAGCATTTAAAAAAAAAAAGCTTGTCAAAATTGGTGAAATTTTGTATAGCCATTTCAATATGGAAGGTGGAAGAAAATAAGTGACATTTTGGGCTTATTATTTCGGGAAGGTAAAAACACAACTGAGACTTAAAAAATAAAACCAATTTTGCCATGTATGGATCGGGGGCTGATGGGTCTCTGGAGTGGTTTTGTGCTGACACTTCTCACTGGACGGTCGGGTGGACGAGCGGAAGTTCGTAGTGATCAAATTAAGACATTAATTGAGGACAATCGACATTTTACCTCACAGGAGACACACCTCAAATATCCAATCGATAAAATTACTGTTGAAAATGAAAAGGGCGTCTTTTATTTTTTGGAAACCACCCCCCAAAACCATGGACTTTTTGACCAACTCGATATTTCATATGTTGGAGTTTCCCCTGATGGGTTTCATTACTATCAGACACAAGAGTTGTTTCTCAGACTGTTCCAGCTGGAAGCGTTTAAAATTATAAATATGGATAACTTGCCACCCAGAGAAACAAACTTATTTAGATAACTGTATTCATAGCTAGCTAAGATTGACCAGCCCATCCTAATTCAATAAGAAAAAATGTAATAGTCAGGCTTTAAAAGAAGTAAATGGACAATTCTTAAATTAAGAACCACTTCAATGGACCTACGAGCCAAAATTTGTAAAAATGGCAAGGTATTTTCACAGAATGTTATTCCCAGTGGAAAAGAAAAATAAACCTAAAAGCCTATAAAATTTTTTTTTGTTAGTAAAAGGTTATACACGTTCAGGATTTAATCAATTAGAAGGAAACGTGCTGACTTAGGAGCAAAGAAATGCGAGAGATGTAAATTGAAGAAGTTTCTATGGATCTTACTTTTTAAAAAACACGGTCTCTGGCCAGGACACCGCTGGACAAACTGAGTTTGGAACTATGAACACAAACACGATTGTGCCCAGCTAATCAGGTGCGGCGCACTGACCCCCTGGGAGTGTGGATGGCCTGTCCCGTGTGGGGAGTGACACGGAAAGTGTCTCATGAAACTTGGGGGCAGGAAGCACCTCTTGCTGGAAGAGCTGAGTTGATGGCAAACCTGGGGACCCTGGAGAAAGTGGGTGAAAGGGGGTGAGCTCTCACCAACACTGAAGACACGCGCACGGGAAGAGATGGTTTTCTGTTCTCAGAGGTGATTTTGGAAAGAAAGCTGTATAGAAAGAAAGAAAAGATGAAGATTTTCTTGATGCTTACGGACTTGCCAAATGAATATTCCATAGGGCTTTCGATTTCCTGACCACGGAATAAGGAAGCTTTGCACATTAACAACACTCTCTGTACCTATGTGAGCAAAATATGTTACCCCACCAACTACTACATAAAGTAGCCACTGGGATTATTTTGGAAATTATTCCCAAAGGTGAGGAGATTATTCAAAGGGCCTATGGCTGTGTACGTATGAAAATACGTGGTGCATTTTCAAAATAGGAAATAAAATTTCATATAATAAATGCTTTAAAAATTCCTCAAGGAAGTTAAAGGGAAGAGCAAATAAAGAACAGCGTGGAGGAAATAAATCTGCAGAATAATCCCATCACTCGCGTTGTTTTTTTCCAATGCTTAGACTTTGAGGGTTCCAGATGGTGGAAGAGCAAATTCTGCAGAGGTTAAAAGTCTCGTAATATGAAAAAATGTTTAAATGTCATTCTGTGGTTAGGATGGCTTGTGTCTAAGAAATTGAAATGAGAAAAAAAGACAGTAAAAAAAAATAAATTTTTCTTAATTATATTATAGTTTAAGAAGCCACATATGGTAAGAGTAAAATACTTTTTTGATACTGTGTTAGCTTATTAGACACTGTGAAAGCAGGGCGTTCTTTTATTTATTAAACTATGAAGTGTGACCACTGGATGTGTCATATTATTGACCCAGAATTGAAACGCATTAAGAATTGTACAGTTTATCACTTTAAAACTTAGCAGTAAAAGTGTGAAATGCATGCTCAATACCTCAAAGCCTGTTAGAAAATTATACTGAGATGGATTCTCTATTTATGACCCTCTTTTCCTTTATTTCAGCCTTTGGGATAGAAACGCACACTTATCAGACCCATTGTGTTATTTGTCTGTGATATCTAGGCTTCCAAATCTTTGGAACATACGAGTAGCTCTCGGAGTTAAGCTTAGTGTTGAACAGCACACAAGAAGCATTTTTCTGAGCTCCAATGAGGCCACCGGCCATGCAGCGGATTCTTCGCTTCACACAGGAGAAAAAATGACCAGTTCTACCTTTGGAGAATTCCCAGCCTTGCTGGCAGACCTAGGTGCCCGCATCGCAAACAATACAACACATAACGACCCATTATTAACGCAGTACTGAGAATAGCATTACGAATAGCACCTGATGGCACGTTTCCAGCATCATTTTTTTAAAAACAAGGGAAACTGTCCTTGTGACGCTCAGGCCATTTGCCCCACACAACGTTGTTTTACGGGGCCATTAAAACTGACTTGGCATCGGCAGGAGACACCATGGCTGCAAATGTGCTGATAGTTGAAAGAAATGCGTTACATCATCGTCCCTCATGATCATTGTGACTATCTGTCGCCCTGAAAAGGGCGGCCTCGTGTGGAAGGAGAATTCCATGAACTGTGGGGGCCCCTGGAATACAGCCTCCCCACCTACCTCTTCTCCACGTCCAACAAGTTGATATGAAGTCAGCGAGCTGGGAGGGGCAGGAGGGATGACAACACATTTTTAAAATCTCAATGTCTTCCTCCCGCAGTTCCCACAACCGTCTTTCCTAAGCCATTAAAATAATATTCCCAAACGGGTCTTCTAGAGACCGAGTCTGTGCCCCCTCCTATTCATACCTTACGCCCGAACCCCTGAGGGACGGTACATGGCGGTGGCACGTCATAAATGCGAGATTAGTGTCCTTACGAAAGAGACCCCCGGAGACGTCCCTGAACCGGGAAGCGGGCCCGTTACCTGGAACATTGAATCTGCCGGCCGCCTGACCGTGGACCTCACGGCCCCAGAGCTGGGAGACGCAAATGTCATCTGAAAGCCACTCCGGCGGTGGCATTCTGTTCCAGCGGCCCACGCGGACGCAGGGTCTGTTTGGAAAACCTGTTGGAAAAACGGCGACAAAACTGCAGGGTTCGCTTCGCCCGCCAAAGACTTCAAGCCAAGGCCTCCTCTGGGAGTGAAAGGCACTTCGCGCAATCCGACAGCTCAACCCTGCGGGGCCCTTATTTCCCTGGCCGCCCAAAGCGTCGGCTCCCCCGAGGCTGGACTTGGGGGTTTCGCCGCGAAGAGCCCGTTCTCCCAGGGACCCCATTCTGCTCCTGCTCGTGAAGAGCCCCTGGCTGCCTGATTTACGACCCGCAGTGAAGCAGCGATTCATGAATATTAGACAGCGAGAGAAAATGCACCTGGGCCTTAAATCACAGCAGGAAAGGGCAGGACGGTAGGGGTCACCTTCGCCCTGGGAAGAAGTCTGGGGGAGGTTCCCCCGCGCCCGGAGCGGCGAGCGGACGCGTGTGGCCGGGGCGCTGCACCGGGCAGGACAGCAGCCCTTCCCGAAAGGGTGGGCACGCGCGGCCCCCTGGGTGCACCCTCATCGGCAGTGCGGCGGCCTGTGAGCCATGAAAGGAGCAATTCATTCCCCTAAAGTACCGGAAATCTTCCTAGTGTGCGTTTTCCTTCCTTTTTGGTTCAAGGACACCGCGGGCAAACACTGAGGCAAAGCAAGAGGAACAACGTGGGGACCAGGCTGCCGCAGATACTTTGCAGTTGCAATTGTGAAGGGTGTCCCCTTTGTGTTCCTTGTGCCGAGGCACCCCTGGGCCCCGGAGCTCCCACTGTCCTGAAACCCAGCGTCCCCGGAGGTCCTGCAAAGCCAGCAGAGATGCTGTGGCCGCGGGCCCTGCCCAGAGTCCGGCCCGGACACCCCCGTCCCCGTGGCCCTGGTGTCCACGATGCGGTCACAGCAGGTCACCGCGCACGAAGGGAGGTGGGGCTCCATGGCATCCGCCACGGCCGGAGGCAGAATTACCAGCATCTTCCGTCTAAAACCAAACGGTTTAGGTAACCCGAGGGCCTGACCCACTTGCAAAATGCCAGGTGGCCGGGGAGGTGCTGCTGGGGCCTCAGGACCTCGAGCTGGTGGCACCGGGACAGGAGGGAGCCCAGTGCTTGACTGGAGCTCAAGGAGGCCAGGCGAGGAAAGGGTTCCATCAGCGCTTCCTCTGCGTCCGAGGTGCAGAAACCCTTCAAAACAGGACAAAAGAGGCCCTGACCCGAGATCCCGGAGCCTGACGCTCAGCTGGGGGAGGGGGGGGAAGGGTCGTCAGCTTTGGGTGTCAACTGAAGAAACCACGCACACGGGCTGCCTGGTGGACAGGATGTCCGCCCCGTAGCCATGACCGTGCACCGCCCCCACTCAGCCTGGCCGGGAACTGGGAAGATTGCCCTGCGGGTGGCACGCGGGGGACAGACCTTCACCCCGTCGCTGCCCACGCTTTGCATCGACAGCAGGGTCGCCAGCGTGCGGCACCTCATAAAATATGCACCCCTGTGTTCTCTCGACAGGGAGAGGATTAAGAAGCACATTCTGCAAATATTGTTGCAATCATGTAGAGAATTATCCAGCATCAATATTTTAAAAATGATTGTTGAAGCAGCCTGCTCCAAGGTGCCCTTGACCCCGTCATTCCATTACACTTTTCAACGCGATGGTATGTTTTTTGTGTGTGGAATTTGTCCGATGGGATGAAAATGCGTGAGTGGCGCAGTGGAAGCGGAGACATCTCCAGGGTCCGTGGATAAATGCCCCGTGTCCGGAGTGGAAATAGTGCCAGTGTCTGTGGATAAATGCCCCGTGTCTGGAGTGGAAACAGTGCCAG